>NCKU01002460.1:0-19045 GCA_003675995.1 Dinothrombium tinctorium
ATCAAAATTAAGCATGTCCAATGTGACGTTTTATTAAATGCAGTGAAGTGTTCTTTTAGCTGTAGGAAACTTTTTTCTGTACATAAACAATCATTTTGAAAAAATAATCGTTAATACGAGAAGCAAAAACGTTTTAAAAAGTGAGATTTGAATTGAGCTAAACAAGCAAATAGTAATTCAATTCATTTCTAACAAATTTTATTTCAATCTTTCACTTTTGTTTTTTTACGAAATCTATGCGGATAAATCTTCACTAATACTTCCTTTGAGAACACACTTCTATTCTCACATCTTGACGATCAAATTGCGTTAAGAAATACAGCATTTATGGACAAAAAAATTAAACTTGATTTCTGTTCATTTTTTTTGGGGTCACACATATCGCTGAACACATCTCATTTATTTCAGACATTACATTGTAGATCTCGAATTTGTCGTTTATTTTCGGTCGCATTGCTGATTCTTTTTCTCACATTTCACGAGCTCAATTTTCTGAGAGACGAGAAATCTCTTCATTTTCCTCATTGATTTTCTAAACTTAATTTTCGGAAACGCAAAAAACTTGTATTTTTTGTTAATGAATTCAGATTTTGTTGTGAAAATGTTGAGCGCTTTACGAAATGATAAAAAGAGAGAAAAATCACAAAGATGAAGCCAAAAAATTTTCATTGATTAATTAATTTTGTCCTTCATTAGGCATTAAAATCAACATTACAATTTTTTTAATTCAATTAATGCTGCTCTTTTATAATTGCAAAAACTTTCAATATGTCTAGCTTCTTTAGTTAATTTGCTCCAAATTCGAGAAGTACGATGAATTGAGAATTTTGGGGAAGATTAGTAAAAGGATTTTATATTAGCGAATCTTGTCACTTATGAATGGCTTATGCTAGCAAGCTGAATGTGTCATAGTAGCCTAAGTAAATACAAATTGCTATGTCGGGATACTTGTTAGATAATTAATTTTGTTGGCGTAGTCAAAGCAAATTTCAACTCAATATTTTTTCAGCGAAAAATAAAACCGACTTTTCGGCAACACGCTCAGTCATGATTTTCTTCTTCGCATTAGACTTACAACTTTGCTTTGAGCAAATATGCTGACGCAGATTATCTATTCAAGTGATTATATACGTACGCGTAATCGATAAGCTACTTTGATGAAATTTTAATTTTGTTTGCAAGCAGAAATAAAAACGAGCAAAGTGCTGAAACTGTTTTATTTTATTCTCTTTGCTCTTATCAAGTTTCTAATCAATTTTTTGCCTCGAAAAGAACTTTACTTACTTTATGAATTGAAAGGAAGCTGTTTAAAAAGGAAAAGCAAAAATTGGCACATCAACAATTTATCATTCTGTGGTGGGCTAATTTTTCAAAATTAAATAATCCGTAATCGAAAAGTTGGGTAAAGAGATTTTCGTTAATTAAATTATAATTGATAAAATTTTCACGTTAACCTCATGAATATCTTACAATCAATTGCCATACGACTAGTTGGTTGTTTGTTAAGAAAACAGAGAAAGATTTAGGTGAACTAAGTTTATTTGCGAGAACCATTTCGCTTTTTTTTCTTTCTTTCAATATGTCGCTGTGATTTTGCAAAGATAGATGAAAGTGTAATCGAATAGATGCCATTTATTTAGCTCTAGCGATGTATGGAAAAAAGTTGAAGTTTAATTAAATTGTCAAGGCGCTAAAAAAATAAATTATGTTGGTATCTATTGCACTCTTAATGTTATTCATCACACCAAACAGTTTTTTTTATCCGGCTAATGATGCTTTCGTGTCGCGTAAAGAATCTCTCGCAAGTGAACTCCGATTCATTCGTACAAATTCTCTTGTGATAAATGCACAGCAGTAAATTTTTACTTCACAGTCGTTTCATTCTTCAAAAGCATGCTGATCGTGGTTTGATTTTATCGATTGAATTCCTTTGTTGAAAATAAAAACTTGAAAAAATTTAATCGTAGAATCCACTTAATTTAGTATTTGTACCTTTTTTTATTTAATTTATACTCTTGTATTTTCAATGCTAACCGAAAAAAAGCAAATTGAATACTTTGATGGTAACAAAAAAAGTTAAATTGAATTAAATTGAATAGTTCGAGTGTCAAGGAAAATTTGATTGGCTTTCAGAAAGAAAAAAAACAGAGAAAAGCATGTGTGAAAAAATAAGAATCGTGGTTTCTGTACAAGATCGAAAAGTATTTGCAAAAGCGATCACGCGAAACACTCGCAAGCGAACAGAATAGTTGAAGTTCTTTGTACACGGTTACGCTTTTAGTTTTTACCATGTCCCTTAAGAGTCTAGCGTGCAATGAAGCTTTTGCTTGTAAACGATGCAGCAAAAAATTACTTTGGCACAAAAACAATAACATTTCTGACATTAATTCGTTGGAAATAATCTAATCAAATATCTCTATCGATAGAGAATTTAGCTGTAAATAATTTGACTTTGATGAAACTTGATAAAACGAATCATGATAACTGACATTAAAAAATTCAAAGTTTACTTCTTCAAACTAGCCATATGACTCTGATAAAAAAAATTTTGAATTTCATTGCAAAAAAAAATTAAAAAAACATATTTTTAGATGAAATTCTTATAAAAAGAATAAATGGAGCTAGAAAATTTACAAGATTCGAGCATTCATACAATTAATTGGTAAATGTAAATTTTATATATCGGTCAGCAACCTCACTAAACAAATAAGGACCAGTTTATTCAGAAATGTAGCAATGTATAATTTTCATCAGCATTTTATATATAAAGATACATTTTTCGGGCTACTTGTTAGATTATTATAATTCATATTTTCTTTTTCTCATACTTAAAATATAATATTAAACGCCCAAATTGATATCAACTCTTTTACTGAAAATAATTTATGAATATTCTTTGATAAAGTAACAATAGAGAAAAAGGCTATAAATAAACTTGATTCTAAGCAGGAAAATTTTCGACAAGAATAAAGACTACAAAAGATTCATACGAATGATTACTTTAGGCTATAAACTACGGTATTGTGGTTGAACAATATTTTATGTTTGCAAATACTAGCTTTCTTTCGGTACATAAGTTATTTCTTTGCCCAATTCCTTCCGATATCAAGGCTATAAAAGATTTGTACAACTCATGTTTTTTGTATGAATTGGAAAATTTACCAAGTTGTCAAGACTCTCTTTGCAATGAAAACATTTCTTTAACGGGAAAAAAATTAGAACTTCTAGAATGCTTTTAAAATGGTTTTACCTCTAAAATGCCTTCTTAAGAGCTTAAAAACGAAAGCATGAAGTATGGCGAATATAAAAATAATTTATGGTGAACATAAGCTAATCATATGGTTTCAGAGAGGATAGATCGAGAAAGTTGTCAAATCAAATGATTTTTAAATAAAATAAATTAAATCATTTAATAACGAAAAAATTTCATATGCTTTTGTCTTTCTTAACCTATAAAAATAGCTTTAAAATTAAAATCTTTTTAACTTTTTAAAACTTTTTTTTTTATTTTTTACTTTTTATTTTTTAAGCAAATTAATGAAAGTCATTTTGTTGATCTCATGTGGTCTGTATAAAGAAAATTTTGTTACTGAAGTATTTTACAAATTGTTTATTATTCAACGCATACAAATAAAGGGTGATTTGATTAATTAAAATTTATGAAATTTTTTCTGCTAAGTAAGCTTCTTCTCATCAAAAAAGGCAAATGTTTTAGATCTTTTATCATAACTTAATCCTTCAGACAGAAAAAAATTGATTCATTTGCATACGTAATGAGGCAAAAGTAAAATCTCTTATTCAGCGTTAAAAAAACTGTGAGCAAACAGTTTTCTAGAAGCGATGCAAACTCTCATTGATTCTGAGACAAAAACGAGTGTTTTTTGATAAATATTTGTTTAGCTGCACTTTATTCTTATATGCAAATAATATAAAAATTTATCTCGCCAATGGCTATTATTTATATGATTTTCACATGACATTAATCGATAATGTTAACAACGTGGCTCAGTTTTAATCAAGTTTTGTTTATGAATCGAGAATAAAGTGTGTGTGAATAAATTTATGATTAATGAAAAGATTCGCCTTTGATAGAGAATAAATAAATCCTTAATCAAAAAGTCTAAGTACAATTTTGAAAAGGAAGTTCAAGACAAATAAAATAAGCTCGTTTTTTATTGTTGTTATTTTGTTTAACTCTTTTACCTCATATTTTTTGTTAACCTTTTACCTTTGAATTTATTCAAAAATAATTATTATTCTGCATTTAAATTTTATAAGTTTTTTCGTAATTTTTTCTAACAATTTTTGAAAAAAAATTATTAGCAATTTGAGAAACAAACCATAATGCTCACACTTGTATTTAATCCAGTTAAAAAATCGATTGCTTCTTTGTTGAGTTTTTGAGTAAAAAATTTGTAAAACTTTTGTTTACAGAGCTTTTTTGTACTTTAGAAACCATTAAACTAATCGATCTAAAGTTTTCATTATTTTAAAGGATTTATAGATTTATTTTCAACTATCAAAATTTTTATCACGACTTATGGTCAACTACGCTTATCAACTACGAGTTATTTTTATAGTTTCAACAAATAGTGATCAATATTTCAATTAGTAAAATAAACCTGAATAAGTAAATTATGAATAAATATGAGTTTCAAAACAGCTTTTAATTTATAACGATTTAAAAGCGATCTTTGAGTAAACATATTTTAAAAGCTTTGTAAACATAATCATTAAAATCATTGATTTTATTTTTTAAAAAATCAACCTTTTATGATAAAGAGTCCTCAAGAGGTTGTTTATCAAGCTTATTGGCTAAAAAAGAAATGATAGAATAAAAACACGAAAACCTATGAAATTCAAACTTAAGTCATTTTTGGTCAAGTGTAACGATTTGATTTTTTTTACAAAATACAATTGAATTTTAATATAAATTTTTGTTTTTTTCAAAATAAGCATCCAACTTTTAAGCTATCAAATAAATATTGTTAGGTCTAGTAGATTATACTTCTCTAGTAATTCTTTTTGATATTTTAATTTGGATAAGCTCCTAAACATTTAAAATCAAACTCATATTTTTTCGACTAGGCGATTTTTTTGCAACATCAATCGCTTGCATTAAGAGAAAACTAATAATTATTTCTTTTACTTTAAATTGTCATAGTTTACATAGTTTTGTGTTTTAATTGTATAATGACGATATGAATATTGTAAATGAGAAAATTTAATGGTTTTAATTTATTACTCTTTATATTTTATAATTTAATATTTAAATATTTAATAAAATTTTTTATAATTTTTTTTTTACATATTCATAAAATTATTTAATAAAACAGTGAATGCAAATGGCTATTTGACAATGTTTTATGTCTTTATGAATTCATTTTAATTCTTCCTTTTTTCCTCTGCTGCAATGCGTCTGATTATGATCTTCGATATGTCAGTGAATAGTTTAGTTTTGATATTGTGTTAAAGTAATAAATCATTGAACGAAGAGGAAAAAAAGATAATCATTAAGTTCCAAAATATTCTTGACCTCATTTTTGCTAAAGCAAGTTCACGTTGGCAGCATAATCACATTGTTTCTTCGCTCACAGCTATATTCGGAAAATAATTGCAACAATAAGATTAAAGATCACTTACTATCTTGCTTTCTATAATAACAGTGTTCAAGTTCAGTAAAACATGATTATAATCTTCTTAGAATATTCAACAGAACAAGAATTTTCCTGCTCTGTATAATCAAAATCGAAGCGTATTATCACATACTGTTCTTGACTAAAATGACGCTTATAAATGTTAAGGATAGCATTTTGATGTTCCGAAAATTTGAGTGTCATTCAATTTACATTTCACTTTCTTTCGAATATAAAAATTCAGCAGAATAAAGATTATTTTTTTTTTCTTTCACAAGAGATTTGGTCGCGCTTTTTTTCTGAATAAATTTGATATTCAATTTATTGATTAATTTGGAGAAGAAATTTCGCTCACTTTCATTCGCTCCATTTCTAATCATCATCAATGAATAAATATGTTTCACAAACTCAATTAGGAACGAATTTTAAAACTCATTCATCCGAATCGTAGCAAAATAAACAAAAATCCTAAATTTTGAATTTTATTATCAAAAAGTTTGATATTCAGAGCTTTTCTAATAAAGAATTTTTACTAAATGATTCGATATAAGTTGTTGATGAAGAACAAATAAATACAAATCTGGTAAATTATTCAATCGTCATCACAAGTAAAAAGAACACAGAGAAAAAGAGAGAAATTGGCTACTTAAGCAGATGAATATAAATGGGCTATTTTATTATTGATTAATTCATTATATTAAGGATTACACAAAAGTAATTTTTTCTTTTATCTTTGCTTTTAATTGTATTCCCTTCATCTTTGATTTATCGTGATCGTTAAGAAGCAAATAAGCTTTGAAATTTCAAGAAAAATGAAAGAAAAGTTTAATTTTTCAAGCTCTAAATCGCAGGAATGCATCTGTTTTTTCAAAATGAAACAAAAGATTATTTTTTGACATCATAAATATTAAATATTTTATAAAATTCAAAAAATTAATGCATTTTTGCTACATGCAAAGATCAATTTTTCAAAAGTTTATTTTAGAATTGAATTTTTGAGTTAAAATTTTTTCGATTAATATTGTACTTAAACACACTAGAGAGAGGAGATTAAACTTTCTTTTTTTATTCTTCTTTTTACAGAGATTTCCATTAAATGTGCATATTTATTATTGATTACACACCGTGTTGCAAAAATCAGCGCGAAACACTTTTTATTTAATTTCTCTTGAACTATAATGAATAGAAGTTTTGTTTTAACTTAAAATTAAACATATTTTATTAAGATTTAACATATTGTCGGGATCCTGAGAATCGAAACTCTTTCTCATTCTCATTTCTAACTTTGTTTTGTCTATTTCTTAAAGTTTAATTAATTGTTTTGAATATTTTAATACCTTGTTCAATCGTGCTCTACATTTCCATTTATGGTTTTGTATTCATTCATTTATCCCTCTTTTTACTTTCGTCATCTTTATATTTAAACTCTGTTTCGCTCTCACTCTCTCCTCCCCTTTCAGTTAGTCGTATTCATAACTTCATTCAATAAACATCATTTTATAATTAAAATGTTGTGAAGTGTTGGGCGTTGGCCCACGCGCCTAGTGCGCCTTTACTTATATGGTCAGTGTCCAAACTTTAATTGTGCCCTTTGTTGTGTTCTGAGCTGCATCTGTGTAAGCTTCCACTTCGCTAACAACTTCACGGACTGACACTGGTCATGGTCAAGACCGTAAGTTTGAGGCAGAGCGAACGATCACGGTTTGGAGCGTGATAATATAATATCTTTGATATGTGGCCCACCACAAACAATTAAGTTTTGTACATAATACATAATACAAAATGTTTGAATGCGGAGGGCTATGTTAAAGTAACTATTTTCGCGAAAATTTTTATTAATTTTTTACCTAAATCTTACAAGGAAACTACTTTTCCTTGCCCGATTGCGATTTCGATAGAACTTTGTTTATAAATAGAACTTGATGTGTGTATGAAGAATTTTCCCAATCATAGGTGTGAATTTTGCACGTGAGGCAAGTTATTTGCGTGCAAACTTCAACATTAAATCTATAAGAAAAAAGTATGTTTTTTTGATTGCGAGCCGAAATCTCAACCGATTTTCACCCGATTTGTTTTAAACAAAAGTACTTTACAACTGCTATTTTATGAGAGATATTTAAAAATTCTTTATAATAGCACTTTGAAATTGCCTTTAAAATTGAAACATAAATAACAAAAGGTATAAAAATAAAAGAATCGAGAACAGTGAGTTTTGACATTTAAAGCATACTGGGTGAAAATCGTTTGAAATTTCGGTCCGCAATCGAAAAACAAACTTTTTTCTCATAGATTTAATGTTAAAGTTTGCAYGCAAAAAACTTGTTTCAARCGCAAAGTTCGCACCTATGATAAGTTGATTCTTCACATAAGTTTCATCTATAAACAAAATTTTAACGAAATCAAGATCAAGCAAGAAACGTTAGAAAAAGGTGGTTTATTATGTTTCGAAAATACGAAGTCTATTGAATTTTGAAAAAGATTATTAAAATACCTTGATTTTTATGTTTTGCGCTTATTTTCAAACAGGATGTATATCAAATACATAATAACTTTCATACCGACATTTTCCATTCTCAAATAATTAAGCAAATGAAACATAAAACAAAATTTGAGAAGTTGAATATTTTTTTTTCTCTAACCACCTGTAGTATATATCTAATGCCTATGTTTTGTTAACAAACAACTCTTAACATGCGAAACAATGTCGAGATTTAAATTTGATAAACTCTTGAGTGTGAGTTGTTTTGAGCCAAAATATTGGCGTTAAAATTTTACATAAATTCAATTTGAGCGTCTTTCATTTCATAATAAATGAGCTTTTCATTTACTTTTCACTAATATCTTATTAAAAAATATTGCAAGGAGAACTGAATGATAAAAGGCGTGCATTTTGAGCTTAATTTTTATGTTTAATTAATAAATTTTTTCATATCAGCATCTTTGCAATTAGCGAATTCGTTATTGGAGAAGAATTAATAAGCCGAAAATGCGAAAGTTGAGTGAGTTGTCAAGCCTATAAAAAGAAAAAACTTGAAATTAAGATTCATTAAATTAAGCGTATGAAAAATGCAATATGCAAGAATTTTTTTTATCGCTAACTTTACTTGAATTATCACATTTTTCCCTAAGTTTGTAAGAATTAGTTAAAGTGTTAAAAATTCTTTTTTCCTGTCGCAGTTGAGATCTAATTGCTGAGCAAAATAATGAACAAATGGAAAATGAACAATAATTAATAATGAAAAGCATTTGAATACATTTCACTAACGAATGCTAATTTCGTTAATTCAAATCACGAATGTTTCATACAAAAAATATTCAAATTAATATTCGTTCATCAAAAACAAACGACAAAAAATGTTTTGATATGAAAATTAAACAGAAAAAAGTTTCAGCACTCACACTTATAGCATAAATTTAGAAGTTTCAATCTCTTTTATCAGCCTAAAGTGTAATCTCACATTTTCAAAAATCAATTATCAAAATCGAAATATTAAACTTGCGATGGAAGATGCATTGCTTGCATATTGATGTTAAGTTTTTACTTTCGAAATTCTAGAAATAAAAGTGAATTTGTTTGATCTATAGCTTATGTAAGAAAATTTTGTTTAAAATTCTTAAAAAATAAAGATAAATAAAGTTGAAAATTATTTATGAAAAGAAAGAATGATGAACTTGAATAATGTTTTTGACAAGACAACAAACTTTTAGTTTAATATAGTGAAAAACTGATTAGATAATCGCAAACGAAACAATGGTTACTCAAAGTGATTTGTAGAAAACTTTATAGTTGAAATGTTTAGACAAAACAACAAAGATTTTTTTGCTTGGCGAAAATCTCTGTAATTTCTCATTTCTTGTTTTCATTGTACAGCATTAAAACATAACTCTTCTCAGTTTTTAATCACCATTAATTATCGTTCTTAATTATCAAATGCACAATTTCATTATTTTTGAAATGAGAACATGTAAAAATGTTCTTCATTTCGGTGTACAGTTTCGGAAAGAATTTTTGTCCCGGATCGATCGTTCAATATCTTATCACTTTGAAACGCATGAATTTTGACCAAAGTTCGCGACAAAATTAAAAGCATTTAAAAGTAAAATCAAGCACAGTTATCAATTTTGTTTAAACAAACAGCTTTCAATTTATTCGAATGAAGGTGAATAGCAAAATGTGTGTTTATGTGAGTGAAGAATAGTTTTTCATTTTTTCATGTGACGATTTCATTACAAGTCAATTAAATTACTTTTATGTTAGTTAGAACAAAAGAATTTAGAGAGAATTCTTAAATAAATAATTTTTAAAAATGTCGGAAGCGAAAATAAACACTTCAACATTATTCTAACTTTGATTCTTTGGAAAAGAAATGAGCAACCTTAATTCAACAGATTCATTATTGTTTCAGAAAATATTGCCGCTATGCATAGTGTTTTCTCGCCGTCCGAACGATAATCTGCAAATTGAACAGTTTTTCGTGCCTTCTTATCACATTCAAAAGCGATTGCAAACAGTTGAAGTTCAACGCAAAGTGAAATGTTCATTTTGTTAAAAAATTCACAAATATTTTTTCAAAACTCACTTTATAATTATGAAATTAACGTGTGCAAATAATAAGATAAGTGATCTGTTTTGTATTGTAAAAATAGTGTACGAGTCATCGTTTGTTTGTTAAACGACAGCTATGAGCAATCATCAAGTTTTTCATTCAATCTCATTGTTTTTTCGATGTCATCAATGGTAAGTTAAGAATTTATTTGCATTTTAAGCATGCAGCGCTTTTGATGTTTATTTATAAAATAAATTTTTATTTTAAATTGAGACCTTCCCCTTAGCTGGAGTCTTTTCATCAATTATCGCTAAGACAAACACTTTTTCCGAAACTGTATCTCTCGCAAGCACACACTGTTCATATTTGACTAGCACTAGACGAGCAGTAAGACACTCTATTTTCGAAAAATCATAATTCAGTGACTTCCAAAAATTTGCTTATCTTTCTCAATTTAAAACTGGTTTATTTTAATATTGAATATATGAATAAGAACTTTAGACTGTCACTTGCACTCTCTTCATTTAAAAATAAAGATAAAATAATGTTGAGGATAGACAAAACCCTTCGTTTTAAGTACTAAACAGAGTTTACATGCTTGAGCTTATTCTCGATAGTTATTATCTTTGAAAATGAACAAATTCGACACTTAAATTACACTATACAGGCCCTGATATCAAAGATTAACAATAATTAGTATTAAATAATCAGTGCAGCTTGCTAAAATACACTTTTCAGCTTATACAATTAGCTTAATGCTTATGTAGTTCAACAAATTTTGTAGATTTTTCATTTTTCAATTTTTTTTTTATAATTTAAGGACTTATATCTCACTACAATTAAAAAAAAATTACAATTGCAATTAAATTAAAAAGAATTCATGTACGTGGCTTGCTTGTAGAGCTTATCCTCGCGTTTCAAAAGCTATGCAGTGCAAGAAAGTCGAATATTTTAAGTCTTTTTTGTTATTGAATTGCCGTGCAGTACGTTTCAACGCAACTTTGCTTTAGAGAATTATTTGATGAGTGTATATATTCATGTACGAGACAGGTAAATAAGAAATATTAATTGAATTAAATTAAAGCCAGAAACTTTTTCCTAAACAGTCTAAAACTTTAATGAATTTTGAAAATTCATCAATAAATAAGATCAGATGCTTAAAGAATTAGCATTTTCGCCTTTTCACTTTCCATCTTTTCTTTTGTTTTTATTTCGCTTTTTACTTTTCATTTTGTCTTGTTCATTGTGTGTGTGAAAGAAAAGTGAATTTTCAAATATCATTTCACATGAAATAATAAACAGGACAAATTGAAAAATTAATGTAAATGTTCTCGACTTCACTTTTGCCGAAAACAGTTAAAAGAAAAAGAAGTGAAAGCCTGAAATTAGTAATTAAATAAGTTTGCATTTGATTTGAAAGGTCCTTTGATTTTAGAGAAAGAAAAAATAAAAAATAAAGTGCAATGCTTGTTTTGTAAATCATTTTGCATTCAATAAAAGGCCAAATTGAATACGTTAAAAGAAATTTTTGGGTTAATTTTAGAAGTTCGTGTTCTCGATGTAAAATGCTTCAAATTTAAAAAAAAGCTTTAAAAAGCTGCTGAACGAGAAGATAAAAAGATGCGTTTGGAAAAATCGTTTTGCAAGCTATAAAATCCTAGCAACGATCATCTTTTCACGATTACTTTTTGAAATAGTTATATTATCAGTTTCGAAGACATGTTAAATCCATGAAATACATTATTTTTAGCACAAAAGTTTTCAAACCGAGTTACGCGAATGTTTAGTGTAACCGTTGAAAAAAAGAGCGCCTATAATTTTGTTTTATATCTCTTTCGACCATCATTAATCCTTATAACTCAGTATCTATTGTTTAGATTCTGTTGAAATGTTACATTAGGTGAGAAAACATGTGTGTCTTTTCGCAGAATTATTTCATTTTTCTAACGCTATTATTTTCTTGAGGCGAAAATGAAAGTAATAATTTTGAAATGAAATAAAAAGTTCGTAAATGAATGACTTTGGATTAAATAAATTCATATTTATTCAATTGGTAATTTAATTTGGTTTCAATTTTTAAATTTAAACAATTATATTTTGAGTGAGCTTGTTTCGATTTTAAATTTAATCAACTTTGTTGATTAACATCGTGTCCTAAAATGAAATAAATCATATTCCATTTAATTTTTCTCTAAATACTACGATAAATAAGATTTTGGCGGCTCCATACTGAGATATTTAATGTTAAGTGTTTTCCAATTACGAATAATTTACATGAAAACCCACATCCTTTTTATTATATTTTAAGATAAATAAAATTTGTGTTGCGCTCATTTTAGAACACGGTGTAAAAGCTTTTGAAGCTGTAAAATTGAGTTCGAAATCGATATTGGAAGGATTATTTTTAAGAAAGTAGTTTTAAACTACGAAAAAAGTTTGAAGATTAGTTTTCTTAAATTGATATTGTTGCTTGGAATCTTCCGTCATTGTTTGACAATTACTGTTATTGTCACTATTACTGTCTGTCGATTTGAAAAGTTTTTAGGTTTAATGTCATTTTATAAAATTTTTAGTGAAAGTTATAAAAATCTAGAAAATTTTAGAAATAAGCTATTGCTTTTGGAAAGAGTCGTGATTTGTTATCTCTTATTTTTAAAAATTGAATTATTAAAATGTCTTTCTGATTTTTGAGTAAATGAAACAATTATGTAAGCTTTTTAGCAAAAAATGTCGCATAATTAAATGCAATTTATCAGTTAATTTAGTTAAAATTTGTTTATCTAGTTGTAAAAAATAATAAAAAAAATTTTAAAGGAAAAATGAATCTATTTGTTCAGCTGTGTTCAGTAGAATTTTTTTATATCAGCATCCTATCATTGTGAAGTGACAACCAAATAATTAAATCACAGACATTCAGTCATTACTCAATGAGAAGAAGTACAAATATTGAAACCAGATAATATAAACATACCAAAAACTTTAATCTACTTAATTCTCCGTCAATGATAATTAATGGAAAAAGTATCTTACAAACAAAAACTTAGTTTTATAGATCTAGAATCAATTGCTGTTTTGAATTGAATGCAAAAGTTGAGTTTATAGACTGAAAAGATCAGAACAAAACTGAATAAATACTCGTAACAAAATACAAACTTTGCAACCACTTCTCAAGTGCGATGTGAATAGGAACCCAAAAAAAGAAACATTTTCTCTCTTTTTTCCTCATTTCGCAAATATTTACACAGATTCTAGGAGCAAAAAGAGAAAGAGAGAAACTTCGGAAAAAATCGTTAAAACCCCAAATGTAGAAACTTTTTTCTTTTTTTTTTGATGACGCTTTACTTTTGATTGCGATTTTCGTTTCTGATTTCATTAAATAAAAAAACTGAGCCCTATTTTCTTCTTTGTTCTCGAAACTTCGCCTATATTTAAACTAATGTTTGCTTTATTTTTCGTGAATTTATTTCGTTTGCACTAATTTTTAGCCGTTTTGAGTATGAGCTTTTTGCAAATAATAAACGAATCTTATCATTGCTTGGATAAATGGTTGAACGTAATGAAAAAAACGAAACTTTCCTTTTGTTACAAAATCAATATAAAACTACGCTGGAGTTTTCATTCGCAGAGATTGAATCTTTGTAATGATCAAATACACGCAACAAACAAACTGATGGTGAAGAAGAAATGATGCAACACAATAATTTATAGCAATCAATAAAACAAAATGCGTTTAATTTTAATTTCAGTAATTGTCAAATAAAAAAGAATTGATTCTCGCTTCGACATTCATTTTTCTTGTTCGATTTTTATTGCTCAAGTCGAGATCGAAGAGCGAAAATATTCGCTGACACATAGAAGCGCTAGTTGAAAAATTATTGCAATGATATCATTAGTTTTAACCACTCTTATAATCACTTACAGCAGAGTGTTTTTTCATTGTTCGAAGTGAAAGACAAAATAAACTGAACACCGAAGCAAAGAATGATCGCAGTCACAAATATAGAGAAAGAGTGAAATAAGTAGGAAATCGATGCAAACTGCTGTTTCGCTTTACTCTTTTTGATTAAAATTTATGCTTTGTTGCATTGACAAAGCAGAGAATTGAAGAGAGTACAATTTTTTGAACAACTTTAAAATTGAATTTTATAAATATTTTTTTTTATCAACGAAAGAGATTGAATAAAAGCACATTTTTTCGAGTCTTGAAAATAAAATGCATTCAAATTGAATCATTTTATTTGTCGTATCAAAATGAAAAAAACGCAATCAATGTGTCATAAATTACATTTTTAAAATTTTCACATTTTTAACAACTAAAAAAATGTGAATGTAAAATTCTTTCTCTTTAGAAAAAAATTGAAATTGAGTATTGAAAAAAATTTCATTTTATTTCGAAAATTTGAAAATTTTTTTTCATATCTGTTTTCAAAACATAGAGTTGGAGTTTTATTAAGAGATTTCACCTCTCTTTTCGTCAATGTAAAAAGTAATTTTGTACATAAATAGTTTTACGTTTATAAGAATTGAGATTTTTTTTTAATTATTTAACAAATTGATCATTTCACTATTTTGTTCTCTTCAGGAAAATTTTGTGAAAAAAGGATTAAAAAGAGTCAAGCAAAATTCTTTTTAAAAGTTAATACAATTGCCGAATTTTGAGTGACTGCGAAAGTTTTTGTGTGTAATTCACTTTCTCTCAGACCTTCAAAAAAGCATGGATCACTGTTTAAAAGACAAAAACAAACGATAAATTTGAAATTATGCTGCACGCTCGTATATATTCAATAAATGAAAGTAAACAGAGCGAAAAAAGATAAGAAAATTTTCGAATTTGCGTCACTAAATCATAATTAAGTCTTTCCAGAATTGCATGGTTTATGCAGACGAAGTTTGCAAATAAATGATCGTAAAACATTTTTAATGAACTCGACTTGAGATTCATTCTTTCAACCATAGTATATAATCTTTTTGCGAATCCATTTAATTTTTAGCTTTCGATTCTATCATATTAAAAAACTCTTTTATTACTTTTACAACTATAGGGAAAAATAATGTTTGTCAAGCTTGATTTTAATGCAAAACTCAAAAACTCTTTAATCGACAACTTGTTTTATTTAAATTTCGAATCTAGTTAAGAAGCTTATGTAAAGTGATACAACTAATCATCGCATTGAAGAAACTATGAAACAGTAGAAGACATAAATTTTAAGGCAAAAAAAAATCGAATTTTTTCAATCACATGTCGCGACAAATTGCTCTTTGATTTGATTTATAGAAGACGCTATTGATAAATTATTTTCATTTCATTTTTTCTCATTTGATTAATAATTAATCAAAAACCTTTTTAATGGCGTGTAAAACTTGATAAATCATTAAAATTTTGAAATCTGAGCCAAATAGCGTTATCTGATTTCATTTTATACTCACTCACTTATAATAGTTTTCATCAATTTTGTTTCCCTTAAAGCTGACAAATTAATTGGCAATCTTTTCAAGAAAAATTTACAATAAAAAAGATTTTGAATGGCTGAGAAAGCCAATTATTTTTTTTCAGAAAATGTGTTTTCTAACAATTTGCTTCTCAAGTAATCATTTTTCAGTTTTTCAAGGATCGCTGAAAATTATTTTAATGGTCTTTTAGAGTTATATCAATAATCATTAATATTAATAACCGCCAAAAGCAAAACCAAAAGATTGAGAAAAGAGAAGAAAAGAAAGTTTCGAAAAATTAGTTTTTCATATTTCAACATTTAATAACTTTTTAAAGCATCATTCACGAATGATGTTAAAAATTTAGTTTCATGTTAAGAAATAAAAATCTTTGAAGTTGTTCAAAGCCTGAGAGCTGTTATTTTATGCTATATACATACGAAATTACTCCATAAAAGCAAATCATGAATACCTATTTTTGAATACTAACAACAATTGTGTCTCTTCTTGCTATGACAAAAAAAAGCTTAATGACACTCACTTTTGTTCAAAAGAGATCGCAATTGTATTTTCAACATTCTTAACAATAGTGATTCAAAAACTTCGAAATTTTGTTATTAGAAAGTAAATTCTTTTTAAAGTCACTTTCGATTTTTTACTTTTTATTTTGAATCGAAAAAATCAAGCTTTGTTATATTATGGCCTAAAGAAAGTTAAAGTAAAGAAAAACTCAACATCTCTTCTTTTTTCATGATGCAGCGCTTCAGACATCCTCAGGATTTTTAGTTTTTTAAATTTTAAGCACTTCTGTTCACTCATGTCACAAGCAATCATAAACTCTTCTGTGAACCTCGATCGGACATGCACTTTACATTTTAAATGGCGTTGAAAATCGTGATTTTTCTATTTTTTAATGTTTCGGATGAAATTCGTTGAAAAAATCCATTACATTGAACCATTATCTTTGTGGCACTGAGAGCTTGAATCATGATTCTTTCTTTTTTAAATCATCCTCTAGGTCATGTGTAAATTTTGCTCTTCACTTAAATGAAATTTATACATTGTTTACCTAGCAATGATAGACATGCAAGTACATTCTTTTATAATAAATTTACACGACTGCTAATCTAATAAAAGTTAATAAAAGTTTAATTTGATCTTGAGTAGACAGTAAAGGCTGTGTGAATTAAAACGCAACAAATGTTTCATTGAATAGCTTGAATATTTGGAATCGCTCAATGTTTATCTTGCAATTTTATTCGCAACGCATTTTGAAAGCCGATTTTCCGAAACCAACGCTTCAACTCTTAATTCACTTATTTACGTGTGAAAGCAGTTTTTTGACATTATCGAGTTCTTCTACTGAAATACTACTGATTAAATGAGTAATAGTAATTTTTAAATCTCTAATTATACCCATCATTTTATATCCAAACTAATTTTACAGTATTCTAAAAATAATAGGGGCCAAGTACATACTCCAAAAGTCAAATTAAAGAAAAATCCCTCGTAAGTTATTTGTCCAAATTTTTAAATGAAAAATCATTCACTTGAAAATCATTTGTTTAAACTTATAAATAGAAGCTCAATTTTGTTTTAAAAAAATTTCTCCTCAAATTAAAGCTTTTTTTTAAAAAAATTGCTGCTTATTATAAAAATACTCATCAGCGGTTAATGTGTCCGTGAAGACAATCAGGCCGATAACACACTGAAAAGAAAAATTACAACAAATGCCGACACTTTAGGACAAATAAGCTGTTAGATAAATATATAGTGTTAGATAAAAACCAAATTAATACTAAAACCGCCAAAAGTATCAAAATTTTGGAAGGCGGGTTTAGTTTTCTTGAATCCTAACAAAATATCTTTTATAAACTCTTTAGTATTTAATAACAGTTTAAATGGAATTCTTTTGCAAATCTCATAATTAAATAATGGTGAAAAATTATCTACAATGTTGCAAAGTTAATTTTTTCATTAATCATCGATTTAGGCCAAATATGTTTAGGATAAATGGGCATTAGGCGAATTGCGAAGTAAACTTTTTGAGAACTTGAGTAATTTTCATTTATTTAAATTAAAAAATTATTTTCATTAATTGAACTTTTTCAAAACATTAACAATTGTTATCACTCAAATTTACAAGATACTTTATTTAAAGTTTTGAGATTAAACTTTTGAAGTTTTAAATTTGGAAAAACTTTGAAATAAAAAAGAAAGGCGTTACTAACTAAAGCGAATTTTCCAATCAAGTTTGAGTTTTAGAGTTTATCACAAATAATCTCGTTCATCACAAACTTTCCAAATTTGAAGAGAAAAACATTTTTCGATAAATAAGCTCAATAAATAATTTTTAAAAGTATAGTTCAAACATTTCTTTCATCAAAAATTGTAAGCTAAAAGCAATATTTATCAGAGTCTAAAAGTGATTATTGTACCCTTTATAATTTAATGTTTTTCAATAAATTAAGTTTAAACCTCAACTTATTTTATTAATTAAGTGGAACTCATAAGTCGTATATTTCTTTTGCGATTTGAAATTGACTCTTGATTTTTTAACTTAACTCTATGTCATTTCTAGACAGCATTATATATTTACAAAATTATATATTGACATTATAAATTTACAAAATCACTTTGCATTTAAATTGAAAAAGAATGCATTTGGAAACGCAGGTGTTTTCGGTTAAGAATCATATTGATTTTTGTAATATAAGGTAACTTTTTTCCTGGTTCGGTGTATTTATTTTTACAGAATTTTACGATGACTAGCATGAATAGAAATGTTTGCTTGCTAAAAATTTTGCATTTTGTATTGATATTAAGACAAAATTATTCATACATTCACCCCTTAATATTACGAATATCATGCGTCCCGTAAAAATCTAGAATAGCTTTAAATGATGATAACTCGGTAGAAATTACTCAAATTTTTAAATTCTTTAATTTTATTAAAAATGCACTCTATGCTAAATATACAATTAAAAACTCAACATTTGAATTATGTTTTAAAGCTTTTTTTTAAAATCGCAAAAATAATTATTAAGAATTTGTTTGGCGGGTATTTTTAAAATTAGGCCTCCATATTTTCATCAAGCTATGAAGAATTTTTTAATATTATCTTCTTAACATATCTAATACAAAAAGCTGCATGTGAAAAATTTTTACATAAAAATGTCTAATTTATAAGCATTGATTTTTTCAAAAAACTAGTAAAATAAAAAAATGCAATTGACTATGTTGCACTACTTTTTTATAATCTGCCCCATTTGATCATCTTTTTATTTGAGTTCTTGATGACTTAAAAAATGGATGAATTATGAGTAAATAAATAATATATATCATTTGTGGTGTTAGATTTAGATGCTATCGCATGTAACGAATCAAATATTTTAAAGTTCTCGTTTGCTTCATTTTCACTATTACAAAAAA
>NCKU01002461.1:1956-19037 GCA_003675995.1 Dinothrombium tinctorium
CATGGTCGCCTAAGCGGATAAAAAACCGGCAAAAAAACCGCTTAAAGGGTTTAATGATGAAAGAGAGTAAATAGAAACTTCTCTTTATTCTCAGAAAATCGGCAAATGATGTATTTCTATTTTTCAATGTGTTATCAACCTGATTTTCTTCCCGGACACTTAAACCGCTAATTAATATTTCTATAATAAAGAACAATTTCTTTAAAAAAGCATCAAAGTGGTGAGAGAAAAATTATTTTTTCAACAAAATGGTGCTTCTATCCATACGTTTAAACGTATAAATCACTTTTCATTTAAAAACTTTGATAAATAAATAAATTACAAAGGATTTTTCCTTATTTCGACATCCGGAGTACGGATTTGGCGCCGCCGATTTTTAACCTTTTAAGAATAGCGTAAAATTATTTCGGATATGGAAAGATGGGGATAATTAGAGATTTAGAAATGATTATCACCCATTTAATCGGTAGTATTTCGGCAGAAGAACTCGATAATTAGTGAAAAACTATGCTCTYACGGGTAATGCGCTGAAWTGAGAATCATAACGGCGATTTCGAAAAATCCGGTGTCAAAATGTGTTGCGAAAAGCCGACTACAAATTAAGTGCAAGATAAACGTTGTAAGATTTCAAATTCTTAAGTTCTTTAATAAAACATGTGGTGCGTTTTAATTCACACACCCTGTACAAATGTGAACACCATTTCGAATCGTTAACACCACGATATGAATGTCATTGAAAATAGCAATAAAGATAAAAACATTTTCCATGTGCATTTGCATGGAACATGTATATGGCAGATTTCATGTACATTTAACATGTACAGCATCTTCAAAGCTGTACAAGACCAAAATTGTGCTTAATAAATATCGAAAAAAAAAATTTCAAGAAAATTTTGTCGAAAAATATTTTTTTGTTTGTGCATCACTTTAAATATTGTATTTGACTCAAAAAATTTTTGCGCCTCATTGAATTGCCAATAGATTTGAGATTTACAAAAGAATTTTATATAATAAAAATTCATCTTAAGGGTCTGTTTGCTAACAGAAATTACTTCTACCAAATACCGGTCATTTTTCATAGGAAAATTTGACAGAACGTCTTAAAATTTTTGAGCAAATTTTTTAGATTCGCATGTGTATTTTTAATCATCTAAAAAGTTCTCGTACTTCACATTTGATGATATCCGAGAGGAAAACATCGGAAATGTAAGGAATGAAGCACAGAGCAGTTTTTGAGTGTGTTTCGAGAGCAAATCAGCACACATTGATCAATATAACAATAATCTTTTACTATTTAAACAGATTTTTTCAACAAAAAATTTAATTTTAAGTAAAATTTAAACTAAAGAAATATTTTGTTTCTTTTTAAATACATTTATATACACATTTGCATGAAAGGAGTTCTAATATGAGTTTAATTATGAAATTTTATATTAGGAAAAATTCAGGTGAAATTTATAATTACTTATGTGAAAGTTTTCCATATAATTTTATGTTGCGAAAAAATTCAGGTGAAATTTATGATATTTAATCATGTGAAATTTTCCATAAAAATTAAAATTACGTTTAAATAATGAATGTTTAAATACAGTGAAGCGAATATTCAAAAAGAGCATATTATACAACCCGATATAGACAAGATGTGTTTTCACAATATGAGAACAATAAAGCTTATTCTGATATTGATTGTTTTCTGCCAAATTCTCTTAATCATTTATGGTAAACCATTAAGTCTTTCATTTCGTAAGTTATTCGATTTTTTCAAAATTAAATTTAAATTACTTTAAGCATTTAAATGCGGGAAACAAGTGGCAACAAAACGAGTGTTACTTGGAACACTTGTCGATAGTCCAAACGTGTTTCCATGGATGGCATTAATAAAAATAAAGAAACTTTCTCCAAAAGGCAAAATATTTTATCATCAATGCGGGGGTGCTCTTATTACCAATCGTCATATTCTTACAGCTGCTCATTGCTTTGCTGGAAATACAACAAATAAGATTCAGGTAAAATTAGGAACAATAAATCGAGGTGGAAATGGAAATTATATAACTGCATCAAAGTGGTACACACATGAAAATTATTCTAATAACTTTTGGGAACACAATGATATTGGTTTAGTTGAACTGCCATTCTCAGTTTCGTTCAGCGAAAATATAATGCCAATTTGCTTGCCGTCTACAAATGTGATTACAAAAAATCAAATGATGAAAGTAACTGGTTGGGGACGTTTTAATTTTCTCTTTAAACCTGTGAGCAATGTCTTACTAGAAGCAGATGTTCGAGATTATGATTTTCAAGCATGTAAAGAATCAGCTCCTTGGCTTACTGAATATCACATTTGTGCTAGAGGCGATGATTATGAAAATATATGTGAAGGGGATTCTGGTTCTCCTCTAATGCTCAAAGTGAACGATCATTGGGTGGTTGTAGGAATTGCCACATCATCTCCACAACCAATAAATCCTGAAATTGGAAGGTTTGATCCATTTGAACCAGGAATATTTACCCGGGTATCTAAATACCTTGATTGGATTTACAGCAAAATTTCTTCAAGACCCACGTAAATATCATCGTATTTTTGGCAGTATTTTTCAAAAACTGTATTTCCACTTTTATTAATCACAAGTTTTATTCAATATTTAACTTAAGTTTGAATGCAGAAACTTGAATCAAATTAATGCTTATGTTCAAAATTCAACAATAAAATTGCACGTTTTGGCTCAAGCAAAAACCTATAGAAGTGTCGTTTTACTTTTTGCACCCTTTTTGCGTGAAAATTGTTTTTTATTCATGATGTCAATTAAGAAATTAAACAAAAACATTTGTCCAGCATCGATCAATTAATATTTTATCACTTAGAAACGCATCATTGTTGAGTGAATGTTGCATCCGTAATTTGATTTGAATTTAATTAATTAATTTATTTATTAGCATTTTAAGGCATTTCTACCTATACAGCAATGAAAAAAATTAATACTTTTGAGACATTAGAATAATAAACTGATGACATTTGATACAATTTTTAAAACAACACAATTGTGTCAAATATTTTTTACCTATTTTGCATAATTATAAATTAAGAAGTTTTCAAACAATATTGTCTAAAAATTTGTCTCTCGAACGGATTACTTTTTGGGCACTGTTGTCGGGAAATTAAACCAAATACGAAACCTCACACCATTTACGTATCATACAGATGTTAATGATCCATGATACTATAAGAGCTTGATTGAACACATTTGCTTTATTTTGTGATCAGATCATGAATGAATACATATCTTTAGTGTTTGATATTTTCCTAATATTTTAAAATGAATAGCGATGATTATTTAATCAAAACAAAAATTTCATTTAAAACTTTGGTCAAAACTATTAATAGAAGGCGACGCTTCACTTCGAGTTTTTCAAAACTATTAACACTTTTGTCAATTCATTTAATAACAACGGTAATCATAATTCAAAAAATGGTCAATTTTTGTTATTTTTTTACTCATAAGTTAAATTGGTAAAATACGTATCATTATATTGAATGAAGACCATTGATCACGATGATTTCATTTTGAATTTTTTTTCAATTCTTGTTGAATGTTGAATTTGAATTTTTAATTCATTTTCAAAATTCATAATCAAAATGA
Source organism: Dinothrombium tinctorium (assembly GCA_003675995.1). NCBI lineage: Eukaryota > Metazoa > Arthropoda > Arachnida > Trombidiformes > Trombidiidae > Dinothrombium > Dinothrombium tinctorium. The sequence continues at coordinate 5,595 of NCKU01002461.1, forward strand.
TATATAATATTGAAGATTTAATTTATGAGTAAAAAATAACAAAAATTGACAATTTTTTGAATTATGATTACCGTTGTTGTTAAATGAATTGACAAAAGTGTTAATAGTTTTGAAAAACTCGAAGTGAAGCGCCGCCTTCTATTAATAGTTTTGACAAAAGTTTTAAATGAAATGAAATTGACTGTATATTTAATCAGAACAAATGTAGAATATCTAATACATACGACAGCCAGAAAAAAGTTTCGATTCGCAATGAAGCATGCTTTACATACTTAAATGTAGATCAATTTTTTCACTTTTCAAAGGTGCAACTCTTACCGGAATGTTTTGTGCCCTTGTCCACGTTAAACAGTTTATTTAATGTATGTTATCCAGTCATTTTGAAATTAGCTGCATTCTACTTTCACTTTTTTCGATCTAAATAATTTCTATTAAAATTGATAGAAAATCAGCTTTATTCAAAGTTTGAAATCAAATGTTCAAAAACAGAAAATCAGTTTTAAAGGAAGTGAACAAGCTGACGATAAATATTTCATATTGCAATATGGCACAATTCAGGATTTCTCTCTGTTAATAATAGTTGAATTATATTTTCCAAGAATCTTGTACAAAAAATGATGTGGTAAAAAGATTTTAAAGCATTTGTAACTTGTTTGAAGTCTGGTAATAAGAACAAGGTCTGATACAAAATATTTATACGTTAGCTTCAGTATAAGTTAGAAAATTATGTGAACTAGAAAATAAATTGCGCACATTTTCTTAAGATGTGGGTAAAAATGAAAAAAAGTACGATTTAAAGAAGTATGATAAAAAATAAGAAAATATATGACGTTTTAAATTTTTAAATAGCAAGTTTGTTTTTCTTATAATAATAATAATAATAATAATAATAATTTTTATTCAGCAATTGCTAAGAATATTTATGTAAGTAATTTGCGGTGTTCTTCCCTAGTGAATCAATAATAAAAGCGTCACTAAATTATTATGAAAGCTGGTTGAAACTATCGCGGAAAATCTTATTAATTTTATAAATTCATTTCAAGGAATAAATACAAATCTTATCTTATAAATATATCTTATAAATTCATTTTGTAAGGAAAACGTGGTTTAAATAAGAACAACGTCAAAGAAGATAATTTAAGCTAGTTGTAAATGTGAGAGAAAAGATTTTCCTTCTTTAATCTGACGGACGTCAAAAATTTATCAGCGAGTTTATTTTTAAAAGCGACGAACGACTTATTTACGTATGCAGCGAACTCTTTTTCCTCTTTTCTCTCAATTACACTTTTGAAATTAGCGAATTTTCTAAAAAATTTTCTTAAGCGAATCTTCTTTTTGTTTTTTAAAATTTGAATAAAATTTTTTGAGTAAAATAAAATTTTAAAACATATTTACAAAGTATTGCAAACATTAAAGGACATAAATGCAAAAAAGTTCCTATCAAAGTGACAATGTCAAAATGACAGGAAACTTTTCAATGTGCGAGTGCTTAGTGATCTAAAAAGTGAAAGCGCTTTGTTTGTTTCATTGAACGAAAGCAAGCAAAAAGAAAAAAGAATTTTAAATGCGTTTAAAATGTTTAAATTGAAATAATTAAAAAGTTGAGTTTCAACAAAGCAAAGTGAAAAATTAGAGAACAATGACGTAATTAACAAAAGGTCCACGATTCGTGAGTCAATCGTACGATGGTTCGATTAATAGAACGAAACGACCAGACGGCAGCTGCTGTTCGCATCGATCGCACCATCGTTTGTTTCGTTCGTTTCGCATTTAAGACTTTCAGACAAAAACGCTCTCAATTTGATTTGTGTCTGTTTCGAATTCATTGAATTCATTTCATTTTGGAGATCGCTATACATAAAAAAAATATTAGCACTGTTTTTCGTTCAGAAAAATCAAGAGAAAAACGATCGAAGGTTGTGACACTTGCCTTGTATTCGATTCGCACATTTTCAAAAGCGAAAAGAAAACAAAAAGCCGCAAAATTACTGTTTTCGTCAAAATGTAAGTTTTCTCGAAAAGTTGGTGTTTTGCTTATTTGATGACGAAGAATTTATCTCGAGTTTCGTCACTCGAATTTGTAAAAGTGAAAAGTTTAACATATGTATCGCTTTTGTACAAAATTGATTTAATAGTGAAACATTATTTCATTAATCAAAGAAAAATCATTCGAATCTGACAAAACAAAAAACACGAGCGAAGCATGTTTTTTATGATTTGCACGCCGTGAAAAAAGTTTTTCGCCGTGAATTCGCACGTTTACACCCATAAGAGGAGTTCACTTTTGCATCAAATAGCAGCGGTTTTGTCTTTTTTCTTTCAAAATCCGACTCTTTATCATCGAATACGAAAGCAAATTCAAAGTATCGTTTTGTTCGCTGTTTTGCGAATCGTGTGTCGTGTGTTTGAAGTCGAAAACGAGTGGCCGTCATTCGATTCAAAACTCACTGCGTTCGTGATATGCATGTGCTCTGATTGTGTTTTCTCAGTCGTCTCTCATAATTCGCGATTCGGTTCTAAAATATTATCTTTTCTCTTTCGATAACAGAGTGAAAAGTATTTATATTTCGAGTTTCGTTCGAGAAAAATTTTCAAAAAAAGCCTCACTTTTTTGGCGAGCGAAGCATACAACGAATTAATTTTGTTCGGTAACCGCCGATCGGATTAAAGCTATTAGAACAAATTAAAGCTGAATTGAATTTACTTTGAAAAATGTCTGCGAAAGCAATACACGAAGCCACTGGTAAACGATTGTTGAACAAATTTCTCAATGGAACAGCCAACGTTTCGCGTTTCGTTTCGGTCGACGAAAGTACCAATTTGAACAACTTGCCGAATGAACATCCGTGGTTAAAACAAGAGGTAATGTGGAGTAGCATTTTTTACACGTGTTTCGTTTCGGGTTCAAGAAAGCTTGAATTAAATATTTGTTTGTCCACTTGCATTGCTTGTTTTTCAAGTTTTTCATTTCGTTCTCTCATATCTTCTCATTCCATACAGCGACTTGTCGTAAAACCTGATCAACTAATAAAGCGACGGGGCAAACTCGGTCTTATTCTGGTCAACGCTGATTTCGACTCCGTTAAGCAATGGATTCAAGAAAGAATCGGAAAAGATATACAGGTATGTTTTTTTATATGTATTTATAAAAGAAAGTAGCTAAACTCACTTTTAAATTTACAAGCAAAATTTTGTGCTTTCCGCTTGTGTCCTGATAAAAATTTGAAGCAAATATGAAAATAAAAACACTTCATTTTACTGATTAGAAATTTTTGCTCTGTTCAAATAATAATTCTAAGGAAAAGTTTTTCAATTCAATGCAAGCGATTTGGAATTTAGATAAAATGTTTTTCAAAGTTTTAAAAGCACTGTATTCTTAGAGCATTTAGATAAGTTCATCTGTTTTTTGAATATTATCATCAAAGAAAAAATATTCTGAATTCTATATTTTTTTTTTATTCTGGATTTGTTGCTTTTCTTCAAAGTGATCCAATATTCCTTTTTTAATCTCTGACCTTTTGACCATCAATTATTTTGGAACCATTTTCATTTTGAACAACGCTTCAAAATGTATAATTATTAAACATTCTCAATTGCCTTTTAATTTTCATAAATATTAAAATTAGTAACAAATTGTTTTTAAATTAAACTCGCTCTAAAGGCAGTGTTTATAGCTGAAGATTTTCAATATCTATGTTCGCCGTATCAAATCTTTGAGTAAAAATTCTAATTGATACATGTTTAAAAATCGAAATAGACATGATCAAAGTGATTTTAAAATGTCAACCAGTTATTAAATGCATAAGATTAATCTTAATAGATACCGTTTATTTTCAGTATAAGAAATTCACACATTAAAACTTTGATTAAAAATAAACATCTGGAACTTTTGATTTTTTCAATTTTTATATCTAAAGCTGATTAACTACAAATACAATCAAAATTTAAGAAAAAGCATACAATTGATGAAAAGAATCTTTTTACTGCCATTTAATAATAAAACTTAATTCTTCTTTTTTTCCCTCTCTTTACTTTAAATCATGATATAGTTTTTAACATTCATATAAATGCAAAATTTGCCTTTGAATTTGAAACTCTTTATTTAGAACTTCAAGCTAAATTAAATCATATTTGAAAATTTTTTAATCATAATTTTAACGCATCAAAAATCAAACTATACACTTTGTTGCGTCGCTTTAGTTATATTCTCTACGGTTTTCATGAGTTATCGCCGAAATTTTACTTTTATGTCTAATCTGAAGCGTTCATTTCTTTCAAGATTGTGTCTATGTTTTCCCAAAAATTTTTATTTTAGTATAAATTTCACTCAAACCGCATGCGGAAAGAGAATAGCCTTCTTATTGGTCTTTAATTTGTGATGAAACCAAGGAAAATTTTGAGGAAATTTTATTTTTATACAAACTTCCAGTGTTCTTTAATGATTGAATGCTATAATAACGTATTGCGGTGAAAAATTTCCTTTTTGAAATAATTCTCAATAAAATTCATTTTTAGATCGGAAGGTCAACTGGAAAGCTAAGAAATTTCATCATCGAACCTTTCTTGCCTCACAAAGAAAATGAAGAATGTTATGTTTGTATTTACTCTCATCGCAATGGCGATACGATTTTGTTTCATCATGAAGGTGGGGTTGAAATTGGCGATGTCGATGCAAAAGCACTCAAATTGGAAGTGGCTGTTGACGAGACTCCCTGCGACAATGACATCAAATCTCAACTGTTGAAACATATTTCCGACGCGAAAAAAGACTTGGTTTGCAAATTCATTAAAGACTTGTACAAAGTCTACGTTGATCTTTATTTCACATATCTAGAAATAAACCCGTTGGGTGAGTGTTAATTATTTTTCTTATAATTTAAAAGATTTTTAATGGTATTGTTCTAGTTGTTACCAGCAACCAAATCCACGTTTTGGATCTCGCGGCTAAACTAGATGCGACCGCTGAATTTATTTGTAAACAAAAATGGGGAGAAGTTTCATTCCCTCCTCCATTTGGACGCGATGCATTCCCAGAAGAAGCTTATATTGCGGATTTAGATGCCAAAAGTGGTGCCAGTTTGAAGCTGACGATTTTAAACAAAAAAGGACGTATTTGGACCATGGTCGCAGGTGGAGGTGCATCTGTTATTTATGCTGACACAATTTGTGAACTTGGTGGAGCATCTGAACTAGCGAATTATGGTGAATATTCTGGTGCACCCAGTGAACAACAAACTTACGAATATGCGAAAACAATTTTAAGTTTAATGACTAAAGAGTACCATACTGATGGCAAAATCCTAATAATTGGTGGTGGAATCGCTAACTTTACAAATGTTGCTGCAACTTTTAAAGGCATTGTCAAAGCGCTGAGAGAATATCAACCAAAACTTATTGAATACAGAGTATCGATATTTGTTCGTCGAGCAGGTCCAAATTATCAGGAGGGTTTACGTGTTATGCGAGAAGTCGGTAACATACTCGGAGTTCCCGTTCACGTATTCGGACCTGAAACGCATATGACTGCAGTAGTGGCAATGGCAATGGGAAAACGTGAAATACCAGAAATGCCCGAACCAAATGTAACAACTGCTAATTTCCTGCTTCCAGGAAGTATGGCACAAAATAACAATTCAGAACTATCTTCTCGAACCTCATCAGTAACGAATGGGACGACAAACAAAACAGCTGAAAAAGATACAAAAACAACAGTCAGCAGTTTTGGAGATAGCAGTGAAAAACCTTTATTTACACCGGGCACTAAAGCGATCGTTTGGGGAATGCAAACTCGGGCTGTCCAAAGTATGCTTGACTTTGATTTTGTATGCTCTCGAAAAGAATGGTCTGTCGTTGCTCTTGTTTATCCTTTTACGGGCGATCACAAGCTGAAATTTTATTGGGGACACAAAGAAATATTAATTCCTGTGTATAAAAATATGTGCGACGCTATGAAAAAACACCCAGAGGCCGATGTTATGATTAATTTTGCTTCATTGAGGTCAGCGTATGAAAGCACTCTTGAAACGTTAGAATACCCTCAAATAAGGACCATCTCTATCATAGCAGAAGGCATTCCAGAAAATATGACTCGAAAAGTTAATAAACTCGCCCATGCTAAAGGCGTCACAATTATTGGTCCAGCCACTGTTGGTGGCATTAAGCCCGGATGTTTTAAAATTGGTAATACAGGAGGTATGATGGATAACATTTTGTCATCGAAATTATATCGACCGGGAAGTGTTGCTTATGTCTCAAGGTCTGGCGGAATGTCCAATGAGTTAAACAATATTATTTCAAGAGCAACCAATGGCGTTTGTGAAGGCGTCGCTATTGGTGGTGACAGATATCCAGGAACAACATTTCTCGATCACTTATTACGTTACGAGAAAGATCCGAATGTAAAAATGATGGTTTTATTGGGTGAAGTTGGTGGTGTTGAAGAGTACGAAGTGTGTAAAGCAATTAAAACGGGCCAAATTAGTAAACCATTAGTTGCATGGTGTATTGGTACATGTTCCGGAATGTTCTCTTCTGAAGTCCAATTTGGTCATGCGGGAGCCTGTGCCAACAGTGACCGAGAAACAGCTGTATCCAAAAATAAGGCTCTTAGTGAAGCTGGGGCTCATGTACCGCCAACTTTCGATGAACTCGGAACTGTGATAAAGCAAGTGTTCGATGATTTGGTAGCTAAAGGTCACATTGTTTTGGCACCCGAAGTACCTCCTCCAACAGTTCCTATGGATTACAATTGGGCTCGAGAACTCGGATTAATCCGAAAGCCGGCTTCTTTCATGACATCGATTTGTGATGAACGAGGACATGAGCTTTTATACGCCGGAATTCCTATAACCACTGTTATCAAGGAAGAACTGGGTATTGGAGGAACTTTGAGTTTACTATGGTTCCAGCGCAGATTACCAGCATATGCCTGTAAATTTCTTGAAATGTGTTTAATGGTTACTGCTGACCATGGGCCTGCAGTTTCGGGAGCGCATAATACTATTGTTTGTGCTCGAGCAGGGAAAGATTTAGTTTCATCTTTGGTTTCTGGTTTATTAACCATAGGAGATCGTTTTGGAGGAGCACTTGATGGTGCCGCTCGTCAATTCAGTGAAGCTTACTCATCGGGAATGATTCCACACGAATTTGTGAATTCTATGAGGAAAAAAGGTCAACTTATAATGGGAATTGGACATCGAGTCAAATCTTTGAATAACCCTGATATGCGGGTAAAGTTGATGAAAGATTATGTAAAGCAAACTTTCCCCTCCACTCCTGTATTTGATTATGCTTTGGAAGTTGAAAAGATTACTACAGCTAAAGTGAGTTAGAATACTTTCGTATTCTCAGATTTATAATCAAATATTATTTTTTTAGAAACCAAACCTTATTTTGAATGTTGATGGTATGATAGGAGTCGCGGTCGTTGATTTATTATATCATAGTGGTTGTTTTACTCCTGAGGAAGCAGCTGAATATATTGAAATCGGAGCGCTCAACGGTTTGTTCGTTTTGGGAAGATCAATTGGCTTTATCGGTAAGCTATTTGCTTCGTTCGAAAGTTCGAGGCTTAATATCTTATTTCAGGTCATTATTTGGATCAAAAACGTCTAAAACAGGGATTGTATCGTCACCCATGGGACGACATCTCTTACGTTCTTCCTGAAACTCAGTTAGCTTCAACATAAGCAGTTATTTAAAACTGAACATCTTGTTATCTTAAGGTGTTAGTCGATATTATAATGGTTGATAGATTTATTGAAAACTATCGAAAGTTAAAGTTTGGTCAACGCATAATTTTATTTCGTCTTCAAAAGTCTTGGCGTTCGATGATCGTATTATCACTCATTTTCAGCCAACTTGGTTTATTTTTGTTAATTTAAAACATTTGCAAAATACTTCATTATTTGCTGATATAATTTTTATTTTTAATTTATAATTTTTTTCACAAAATCTGTTTAAATGGATTTGTTTTGTGTCTGACATATCTAAAGAATTCTAAAGTCCATAAATAATGCACGTATTTCTTGAGCTTCAGTCAAAAGAAAATTAATGTCGTTAATTTAACTATTAGCAAAAAAGAATAAAGTGTGCCATTCGATTAGTCGGACAAAATTCTTTTCATTCTAAGTTAATCTCTTCAACAATCGCTAAATCATACATCGATTCACATGTGATTAGGGCTGAGAAGAACCCCAATTTTGTGCGTGATTGGCGCTGAAAATAGTGAAATTTGATGAAAAAATTAGTGCCAAAATTTTTAGTCAAAAGATAAAAAATGCAAGAAATATTTCATAAAAAAAATAATACAAAATCATAATTCTCCTCCAGATACAACAATGTTTTTCTCGCTTGAAAGAAAAGGTTCTTTGACAGATTTTGTCAAAATTTTGCATCTACATGATTCAATATAAAATTCATTTTATAAATACACGAGGGTTATGTATTCATTTTTGCATTGGTGAAAAGATACATGAAAAATTGTTTAAAAAGATATTAAATTTAAATAGAAAATTTAAACATTGAAAACAACGATAAGCACAGTAGCCGAGTTTTGCCGAGCGTGGAATACAAACGCAGTATGTGAAAGCTAAGCCCGAAGGACTCGGGTTCAAATCCAGGAATATACCAGTTGAGTTAATTTTTTTGAAAAATTTGAAAGTCAAAATTTAGAACACTCGCAAAATTTTACGCTCTTGCCTAGATTTGAACCCAAATGATTGAAGCAAAGAATGTCAATGAGATGCGCGTCATTACCGATAGGGGCTACAAGAAAAATATTTTAATTACGTCAAATAAAACTTTTCATGTGTTTTGTTAAACAATAATAGGTTAATGTTACATCATATAGATTAAAGAGTTAAATTTATGAGATGTAACATTGTTTGTATGATGTGATGGCAATGAATTAATTTAATGAGAAATAAAAAATTCAACGATCGTAATTCAGATGTTTTTCAGAGTCACCTATCGGTAATGACACGCATTTTATTTACATGCTTTATACCATTATGCTAGATATCACTGAACCACTATTTTGTCAAAGTTTAAATTTTCTATTTAAATTTAATATTTTAAACTTTTAATTCAATTTCTTAAAGATCTATTAAAATTTCTTAAGATTTCACCGTGATTTAGTGCAACTTTTGTGAGTTGGCGAATTTTGGTGCCAAATTTTTTGAGAAAAAACATTTGTTTCGTCATACATGTTTTATATAAATACAGATTAAAGCATTAAAAATAAAATAAGATGAAACTTTGGTGCAGCGCCAAAATTCAGGGCCTACACATGATTTTCAATGATATGAAATTTCAAAAAGTTTTTTACGCGATAATCGCCAAAATTTAAGAAAGCCGTTTGTTTAGTTAAGTAAACAAAGGAATTGATTAAGTTACTCATAAAAAGTTATAAACTATTGATGGTTAAAAAGAATTTTCTTATATTCAGAGAGCAAAGTTTCACAGTTATATTTTTCAAAGTCAATATCGATCCTTGGAATTGAATGTTTGTCTTTTGCGTAAGCGCTTAATTGAGAAAAAAGTTGATCGTTGTTTCGGTAAAGGCATACATCTAAAAAATGAAATCGTTAAAAGGGCTTTAAGCGAAACCAATGAATTACTGGGGAATATCTCAGGATAAACCAATGCGTTCGGACACAGTGGAAAACAGTTTTTAAACGCGGCTTCGAGCCTGTTTTAGTTTCACATAAGTGATGTATGGTTGTTTTGTTCAACGAATCACTCACATTGCAACTCCAAAAAACTCGTGCTTCGATGTGGACACTACTATGTCAGCGGATTCGAGAATATGCCAATATCGTTCGCGAGACTCTACAAAGCCCCAGTTGATAATCTCCTCCCTCAGTTTAATTTTTGCTTCCTTAAAAATATCTAAAAATGAACTGATGTTGTGATTCAAAACAAAAAGCTGATTGTTGGCTCACCAGGTTGTTCATCGTAACATTCGCCTAAAACCGATAATTTAAATGGTATATTATCTTCTTTTAATGCGAAAAGTGTTCGAAAAAAATCTTCCGGGTTTTTGTCGTGTTCCCTATAGTTGAGAATAGTTATTATTTGTAAGCAAATGTTTGAAAATACAGTGAAACCTCTCTACAAAGCACACTGAAGAGGCCCAAAAAATCTGACCGTTATAAAGAGGTGGCCGTTGCAGAGAGAATATCTTTAATTGAGTTAACTTATTTTATTTAGTGTCCGTTAGTGGAGGTGAGTGACCGATCAAGAGAGTGTCCGTTAGGAGAGGTTTTACTATATTTAATTTGTAAGTCCCAACGTAAAAGATGTGATGAGGTAGTAAAAAAAAAATTCAGAACGAAAACCGATCAAAGATTTCCATGAATTGGCAAACAAGCCTTCAATTTGAAACAAGCGCTAAAGTTTGATTTATAGAGAGCTGTTCATATGCAACTTTTATCATTTTTTTCATGTGCATTTGAGCCATTTTAATCGCTCGATGTTAGTTTTTAAAACTTTCCGTTACTATTTTTAGAATTGTAGAAAAGCGCGGAGCGCTCAAATGAATCGACGGAATTAGGAACAGAACCACCAATTGTTGTGTTCGAATTTTTACTTAAAGCGAAAAAAGCCAAAAAATCAAATTATTTTGATTTTTCCGACTACTTTAACCCCGATAGAGATTGTATTTTCAAAACAAAGAAAAACTAGAAAGTAAAAACAGTGAATTTATCAAAATATATGCTCAAAACATCTGGCCGCTCGTCAGCAAGTGTTAAAATTATTAACGATTTCATCACAAGTTAGTTAAGCTGCTTTTGTGTCAGAACATAAAGAAGTGAGAAAGAGAAGTGTTAATAATTAAATCATTTTTTAAAAATTTCGAAAACAAAAGTAAACGAATATCGAGTTCAACATTATTCTAACTTTGAGTGCTGTGACATGGAGTGAGGAGCCGATTTCTTAATTCAACAGTTTCATTATTGTTTCAGAAAGTAGACAGCGGCTATCGCTTGCTCTCTGTTCGGTCATCGACAAATTGGGGACTCGGTTTTGTATTCTTATCACATTTCAAAGCGATTGCAAATATTAAATATCAATGCAAACAGAAATGCTCATTTTGTTATAAAAAAATTCACAATTCATTCTTTTAACTAAATTTCATTTCACTGTTTTGTCAAAACTTAATTTAAAAATGAGGAATTAATGTGTGCAAATAAAATAACGATGATTTTAGTGTAATTTGTTGTGGTTTATGAAAAAATAATTGGATGAATTTATTCCGAAAGGGCCTATCCAACAATGCATACATTACGGGATAGGCCTTTCGTAATAAATTCATTCAATTCTGTTTTACTATCTGTATTCAGTCTGTAAGCTGTTTCGAACAGTGAGAATTGCTTCACTCACCATCGATGTGGCCAAAGAATATGTAAAGGACCTTGCGTGCATTTTTCAATAAATCGCTCTTTCGGAAACTTGACAGGAAAGTAAAGAACTTGTGTTTTTGGTTCAATTTGTTGTTCAAGATTTTTTGGTCTGTAGTCAGGCATCAATTTTAAAAACGACTTCATCGAGGATAAAAACGATTTTCGATTAAACTCGGAATTGAAAAGTATTTTATCTGCGACAAGACTGATCAAACATGAAATTAGTGCAAAAGTAAATGAGCATTTACCAGGACAAAATTTGGTTGTAGCCATATTGGAAATCTCGCTCTTTCTGCTGCTGCCGAGGATAAATCAATTGATTCTCGTGAAAGTAAAGCACTTTTCGCAATTTTGCGATGTCTGATCGGAGAGCGCAAAGTTCGGCTAAATTAAGCACCGAACTTGCAAATAGCGTGTTTACGGACGGCGGAATCGGTGCAACGATGGTCTGAGCCAAATGCAGTGCGGCCGTTCGCGCCCGCCACGGCCACTTCTTGCCTTTCATTGTCACTGTCCAAACTTTCTCTTTTAAGCGTTCATTCAAAGTATCGATCAATGCTTTGTGCGAACCCGTATAAAAAGGTTCAATCATTAAAATCGAGGCGCCTCTCATCGCTTCCGAAAACACATTCATTATACACACTCTTTAAAATTGTTCACAAAAATTTTTTCAACATGATTAAGACTTTAAAATCAGAGACAAACTTATTTCGATCGTTACACGAATACACTCGTTGATATCTCAATAATTTAGAGTTAAGTTGATGTTCGTTTTACTGAAAATTGAATTTTTACCGAAAGTATTAAGAGTTGATTTCTTGATTATTTTCGAAAACGAAACATTTGAAAGCAAAAGAAACCATCGTTCGTTTGAAAGCAAAACACGCGACCAAAAATCGTATTTCGACTCATAAATTTGCGCGCCTTTTTCAAGCTTTTTGAATCGACGAAAAGCACGAAAAGTAAATGTAAAAAGCAAAGAATCTCAATTGGCAACATTGTTTTAGCATTTTTTCTCTTTTCTAGTTTGATTTAAGCAATCTCAAATTTAAAAAATTCAATTAAGAAAATTTTGCAAAAAGCAATTAATTTGAATTCAATTTTTTGAATTTAAAAACAAATTTTAAAAACGAACAAAAGCAAATTAAAAAAAAAAACTAGAAACACGAACAGATTGACAAAAAGATTTTTAAAGTTTTGTTTTACGATTTTAAAAATCAGAAATTTTAGAAATTTAAAAAAAAAACGTAATCAGCAGCATTAAATCATCCAATGGAAACTTCTGAAGTAAAATCATTTGATAAAATCATCACACGCGTCTCAAGGATTATTCGTAACAGTGTTCCTTTTTTCTTCAAGAACTAATGAACGAAAAATTACAGAGTAACAAAAGGTAGAGGGACAATTCATAGACTTTACGCCAGGACTGGATGCAGGAAAGAAATCAATTCAAGTTGGTAATGTTCAATGTTAAACATCGACAGTTGTCATCAAAATTTTTAAGTTAAAAATATGGGTACAAATGCTTTAAATGAATAAAACATGTTATGTCATGTTATGTTATCAATTTGAATTTAATTCTTAATTTAAAATTAAATTATTTAATTTTTGAAAATAATTTTAAAATAAAAGAAAATGAATTTTCATAAAACAAAATATAAAAAACGAACAGGTTTACAAAAAATTTTTAAGTTTGTTCCACAATTCAGTAATGCTCTTCCTCTCGCTAAGTAGTGGCTTTCGTATATCTTGTTCAGTAGGTTTAAAAGGAGAAGTTGAATGAGTTTCTGCTAACAATGCCACAGGTCGAATTGTAAGCACTTCAATTTTACTTGTCTTGTGAGCTGGTTTATATATAACCTATAAGTTATAGGCTATAACTCACTCGAAGATGTCTAAAAATGTTTTCTCTCTTTTAAGCAATTTGACAAATGTCAAAAGCGAAGCGAACGCAATCAAAACGTAAAACACTATTGTCGTTGTTGTTTCATCATTTGCATTAATTGAATTGTCCATTTTTTTCAAGTTAACACTTTCA
>NCKU01002462.1:0-19035 GCA_003675995.1 Dinothrombium tinctorium
AATTGATATTTGTGAAAATGAAAGATAGAAGCTATTTTTGAGACATCACAACTTTGAATTGTCTCCTTCTCGGTCCAGTTCGTGCATATATCTTCCTGAGGGTTCCTCGATTTATAGTCACTTGTTTAAACTTTTCCCACATTTGTAAACATCTTTGATTAACTTTATCCGTATAAGATGGAAGGTTATCTCTTACCAATGTAGATGCTTGTTTTACAAGTTTATTTAGAAAATTAAGATCAGAGGAAGAGAGTGATAAAAAACAGAGGATGCATAAATGAGATGTGATTCTACAAAAGCAGAAAACATCGCTTTGAGAACAGATTGATCGGTAGTTATACGTCTCAACATTTTCATTTGGTGAAGTCCAATTTTGGCTTTTTAATGACAGAATCAATGTGATATGACCAATTAAGATTTTTTGAAAGGTTGACACCAAGCAACTTAATTTTTTCAACTTCCATTAAGATATACACTACATTTGTCTTGAGCAACAAATTTGAACTGCGTACGCATAAAACAAGTCTTTTTAACATTTATAGTAAATAAGATTACGGGATTCGGCTATTGAATTCACTTCGTTTAATGCATCTTGAGCTTTTGCTTCAGTTTTTGATACGATAGTAATATCATCTGCAAGTTTTGCGGTGAATTGGCTTTTTACTGCCGATTGATCCACTGTTGAGACTGAACTGAAATGAAATTTCCATAGGTTTTTGCTTAGATGAGAACGTGCAGTTTTATTGTTGTTCAAAATAAAATAATAAAAATAAACAAAAATAATGTAAAATCATGTTTTAACTCTTGTTTAATCGTTTTTGCACCTTTTTCTTGTTGTCACAAATCATGTGTGCGAATTTTGCGCAAACAAATTAACATGATTGTTGTTTTTCTTGCATGAAGAGTAGTATAGATTGTGAAAAATTAACAAAAATCCGGAACAACATAGCATTTCAGAATATTAATGCGTTAAGCCTAATATAAAGGAAATTTTTGTGATTTTTTCATAAGGCTCAATTATATTTCTCTTTAAGTATAAATATCTTAGATGTCTTAGAATTTAAACGAATGCGATTGTTTCGTGATTGCAATCGTTCATTATTGAACAGCGAATGCGATTATTTGGCGATTGTAGAATTATATTAATTTAAATGTATTATAAAATTTGGTAAATTTTATTGAAATAGCTGCATAAAAAGCAAATGATAAAAATTTTTATGATTCTTTTCAAGAAAAAAGAATTTCATTTAGTGTGAATATTGCATTAAATAAGCGACTTTATTTTAGTTGCACTTCGCATTCACTAAAATGAACTTGTTCAAATTGAAAATTTTGAATTCAAAGCAATTATAAGAAAGATTACCAACTGTCGCGTGCTTAGAGGATTTAACGAGATGTGGATACAATCGGAGGTACCAGGATGGAATTTATATCTGACGATCACCACATTATCACTCGGCGATAACCCAGGTAACAAACTCTTTTGGCTATATTTTTGAGTTACACACAAGTATTCGTATACGATAATTATTCTGTGTAATTTCTAATATGCAATTTAAAAATTAATCTCTTTTAAACAAATTACGAGATTTTAATAAAATATGCTAGAACAAGACAATTTAACTCTTTCTTTATCAATTTCATTTATTTTATTTCTTGAGTGAACAAATAAGAATCTCAATCATAAAAATTGAATTTTTTAAATTAACACAAAAATCTCATGCAGTTTTGTTATGTGATGTATTGTATCTCTTATGTTCGAACAGAAAGAAGTTAGAAAGAATTCTTTAAAATTAATTCTTTTTTAAAAAATATCGAAATCAAAAATTAAACGAAAAATTAGAGTTCAACATTATTCAAACTTTGAATGCTGAGACAGGGATTGAGTAACTGATTTCTAAATTGCACAGATTCCTTATTTTTTAGAAAATAATCTGCCGTTATGCATATTGGTTGCTTGCTGTATTGTCATTGAGAAATTGAAGACCACAGTTTTTCGCATTTTCTCATCACATTTTCAAGCGATTGCAACAGTTGAATTTCAGTGCAAAGAGAAATTTGATAATGAAACTCACTCGCTTTTTATTTTAATTTAGTTTTCTTTTTCCAAAACTCACTCTACAAATGTGCATTTAATGTGTGCAAATAAGTGATTTACTGTAATATATAAAAAACCATGAGTGTATCGTTTGTTTGTTAAACGACAGTGCAGTCATTAAGTTTTTTCAGTTCAACTCACTGTTCTTTCTTTTCTTTCAAAGGTAAAATCAGAAATTAATTGTATCGTTAACATTTTCGCTTTTAATGGTGTTTATTTATAAAATAATTTTATATTTTAAATTGAGAGACGGGCGCTTATTCTGCATCTCTCCATCAATTATTGCAGGGACAAACATTTTTTCCGAAACAGTACATTCTATAAATATTCTATCTATATTGCTGGTTCTTTCTCGTTCTTAGGAAAGTTTTCGCAAAATGTTCATTCTATAAGATTCACTCAATTTCAGAAAAAAGTTCAGAAAACAAAGATGAATACCGTTTAGATGAAAGAAGTTATAAAGTGGATCGCTTTTAATGAAATGAAGCAAAATGCTTATGTCGTAAGGTTAATAAAGCGCAAATTTGAAAATATGTGAAGCGGATACAATGATTATTTATACTCGAGATTCATTTAGGCTTCTACCTACTCTACAATGAATTTCTGGTTAAAATAATTGAATAAAGAAACTAATAAGGAAACTGCTTTTTAATCCAAATTAAATATCTAAACTTTCAAAATCTTTCTTTATAATTTTTTGCTATCTTTATAATCCTTAGAATCTTACGAGTCCTTTGAATCCCCTTTCAGTTATAAATTAGGTCAGGCGTTGCTATAAAACGTTCTAATCAGTACGTGAAGGCAATGTTGCAACCAGTAACCAATGCCTCACATAATGATTTGATCGCGATTTTTAAGAATTTTTGACCAGAAGTCGGCTTCTATATTTGAAGTGTAACAAAATGTGAGATAATTTTACAAACATTGTTCCGTTCAAACTTTTTCCACACTTAGAAAAATGTAATGAATCGTCTAAGTTAAGTAAAAATCATTTTCGCATTTTGTTTACGTGATGAGAAAGTTTCTCAGTAAAACATTTGCTTCTTATTTTATCTCAAAACTAAATATTAGATTTTTTTAATATTTTTGTCTCACAAATAATCTAAAATTCACAATTAGAATCTTGCTTTGTCTTTAAAAAAGTTTGACTCTAAAAATCGCGTAAGCGAGGTGAACGGAAAGAAGGAAAAGGATGTTGAGTGCAGGAAAGCAAACAAAGCTGATCAATAAAATAGTTTGCATCTGTGGCTGAATACGGCAATAAAATACGAAACGATGCAACCATAGAAACTGTCTTTTTCGCGACACGGAGCATATACAGCAAAAAGGCAACGAAACGATTATTAACCAGCATATGTTATTTCACGTAATTCGTTTGTAAAATCATGGGTAACGCGGACACTAAACTCAATTTTCGCAAAGCGATCGTTCAATTGACCACCAAAACGCAACCGATCGACGCGAAAGACGATCACTTCTGGGATCAATTTTGGTGCGAGAGCGTGAACAGTATTCAAGACGTATTCGCTTTGATACCGGCACCAGAGATACGTGCACTTCGCGAGGAATCGCCGTCCAATTTGGCTACTTTGGTTTATAAAGCGGTCGAAAAGTTGGTCCACTCTACAGATACCTTGTGTAATACGGCATCGCAGCAATTGATCGTTTTAAATAGCACGAGAATATTAACGCGAATACTTCCTTATATCTTCGAAGATCCCGATTGGAAAGGATTCTTTTGGTCAAGTCTACCATCAGGTTCGAATGCAACAGATCAAGCTTATGGCGGTGAAGAAAGCGAAACGCACGATAACCTACCACTGGCGCAATCGCTTATTCTTGCAGTTTGCGATTTACTTTTCTGTCCAGATTTCGTTGTCGCACCTCTACCGAGTGCTCGTGGTAAATTTGGTTCTCCCGACAGTCCACCCGAAGATTTACAATCAATCGATAGCTGCGAATACATTTGGGAACCTGGCGTTGGCTTCACTAATTCAACAACCTCGTCATCACAATTTGATAGGAACAGAACTGAACTTCTGCGCCTGCTGCTGACATGTTTCAGTACAACAATGTACATGACTCCGAATGAAGCCGGACACACGCCAAATAAGTGGATTCAGTTTTTTACATCAAACGAAAATCGTCACGCTTTGCCTTTATTCACATCATTTATAAACACTGTTTTCTCTTACGATCCAACTGGGTACATACCATTTAATCACTTAATTTTCAACGATACACGCGAACAGTTGGTTGAAGTTTGTGTTCAAATTCTAATAGTCACTTTGGATCACGATTTTAGCTCGAGCAGTGAAGCTTGTTCTGATCCTACACTTCACGATAACTTATTCATCAACTATCTATCGCGTATACATCGAGAAGAAGACCTAAGTTTTATTTTGAAGGGATTTACGCGACTGCTGAATAACCCACTTTTGCAAACGTACATTCCTAACTCAACGAAGAAGATTCAATTTCATCAGGAATTACTTGTTTTGTTTTGGAAAGTTTGCGACTATAACAAAAAGTTTATGTATTATGTTTTAAAGTCGAGTGACGTGCTCGACATTTTAACTCCAATATTATATCACCTCAATGATAGCAGATCAGATCAGTCCAGAATTGGCTTGATTCATATCGGCGTGTTTATTTTGCTGCTTCTGAGTGGAGAAAGAAATTTTGGTGTCAGATTAAATAAACCCTATTCAGCTAACGTTCCGATGGATGTGCCAATATTTACGGGAACTCACGCGGATTTGCTTATTATCGTGTTTCATAAATTAATCACAACTGGACATCAAAGACTTCAACCACTCTTCGACTGTCTGCTTACTATTATCGTCAACGTGAGCCCATATCTCAAAACGCTGTCGATGGTTGCGAGCACAAAACTATTGCATCTACTCGAAGCATTTTCAACACCGTGGTTCTTGTATTCAAGTCCAACTAACCATCATCTTGTGTTTTTTCTGCTTGAAGTGTTCAACAATATTATTCAATATCAATTCGATGGCAACTCAAATCTTGTTTATCAAATCATCCGAAAAAGAAATGTATTCAATAATCTGTCAAATCTTCCGACGGATTACTGCACAATCCAGAAATCACTTAATCGACAACCAACTAAAAGACCAAAAAGTTTGAAAATGAGTACATCTATGTCTGTTTCAACGTTAACAAGTCCTTCTTCGCCTGGAATAAGCTCGATATCTGAGCCTTCGACGCCGACTTCGGCAATCACTCCTAAAAAGGAACAAGTAACAGAAGAAAATAGTGAGCAGTCAAATATAAACGTTTCATTAGCTGCAACTCCGCGAGTAGATAAAATGACCGAAAAAACGCACCCCAATCCAGCCGCGGATCCGGACGGTAATAATACTGAGAGAGTATTGAAGGATAAGAGTTTAAGTCGCCAATCGAGTTCTTCTTCGTCAACATCAACACCATGGCAGCCAACTTCCGAATGGGTTATGTCATGGAAACAGAAATTACCGTTGCAGACAATTATGCGAATGTTACAAGTAGGTTTTCCTTCCGATATTAATTTTTATAAATTTTTGAATTTTTCAGGTGCTTGTACCACAGGTGGAAAAAATGTGTATCGATAAAGGCATCACGGATGAAAATGAGATTCTTAAATTCTTGCAGCATGGAACTTTGGTTGGCCTTTTGCCTGTTCCTCATCCAATTCTAATAAGAAAATATCAAACAAACGCTGGAACTACTCTTTGGTTCAGGACATATATGTGGGGAGTTATATATTTGCGAAATATCGATCCTCCGATATGGTACGACACAAATGTTAAACTTTTCGAAATTCAAAAATTATAATAAGTTAAATGTTAAATGTGCAGTGTAAAATTGGTTGAAATTGTTAGTAGATTTAATTTCATTAAAGTAACGTGATGTTCAGTGTTTTTAATCGAGTTAATCGTTGTAAAACTGTCGCTAAAGTTGAAGATGATCACAAAAGTAAAAGACTGTTTAGACTTGAGGTTTAAATTGCGCTATTTTTACTTGAATAAAACGAAAACAATAGTTGAATAAAACTAAATCATTGAGATCTTAGAAGAAGATCAGTAGTGAATTTGCAAAGCTATAATTTATTTTTCTAATTAACTTTGGCGACACTTGATTATAATCATTTCGAATTATTTTCAGGTTTATTGTGATCTTGCATAAATTGACTCCAGTATTTTGACTCTTTAACCGGCGGAAGAAGAGTTCGTTTAACGTCGAGCAGCGTTTCGGGATGATCAGCGGGCAGTAAATGCTTTTCGGTAACATGAGTTCTCGGTATCAATTCTAAGCGATCGTCGTCCGGTCTCATAACTGTCGAAAAGAAAAGAAATCAAAACATGAATGGATCGAGCGATAAGCGAGTGTCCACTCACTCGTGTAAACGTATTTGTGTCGCGGAATATAAAGATTGTATTTTCGCTTTTTGTAGTCGAAGTAAACGAACAGTGCGATTCCAGCCAGAAAATAGCCGAGTCCGAGATACAGAATTGGCATCTCATGAATGCCGAGTTTAAAAGATCGATGAACTGAAAGGGAGCGATGAGAGAGAGATATGAAAACAGTGAATTTAAAACAAAACGAAAATGCATTTGAATGAAAACAAAACTCACGGCGTCTGAAGTAAGGGACAATCATTTTCGGCGACCTTTCGTCTGTTTCGATTGTCGATTCAATCGTTTGCTTCGAACGCAAGCGTCAATTGCGAGCGCACAACATTCGCCCGTATTGCGCGTCGATAGGCTGCGATTGTCAATAATCGCCGATCGCTAATCGACGGGCGCACGAAGACAGGTGTTTGTGTGAGCGACTGTTTGTTTGCAGCTTTCACTTTCAAAAACTGTCTTCGATTAAATGGATATTTGTGCGATCGAAGCGAAAGCGAGCGACGGACACTCATTGTTCAATGAATTCGGTACGCTTTCGATTCGACGTTTTCTTAATTTTCTCATTATTTTCAGAGTTTCGCTTCGCGAGAAAAAGGCTTTACAAATGGCTGATCTCATATTCATTTCATATTCAATTTTTGCTTTCATCTTTTCTTTCACTTTTTCGTTTTCACTTTTATCATTTTTATCTTTCGAACCATTTACATTTACATTTCATATAAAATTACTCTAAATTCACGGTAAATTTATCACTATTAAACTTTTTAAAGTGACCTACTGTCAAAATATTTTTTGAATCAACAGATTTTTTAACTTTTTGAATTATGATTTTTTAATTACAGAAGCACAAAATTTTAAAGTGATTCGTTTCGCTGCTTATCGGACAGCAGCCAAGCTTAGATTCGTACAAAAAAGAACTAATTGTAAGTATACTTCATTTTTTTTCTTAAATCCGCTTTTAAAATGCACGTTTGTATCTCGCAAACATTTTATTGCGTAAACATTTCGCTTAAAATATGAGTGGAACTAATTCTTTAATTGGAAAAATGACCTCAGAAATGCAAAAATGTTTATTCCATTTTTGACGATAAAAAATTTCGCAGTTTATTTGGTTGATATTTGGAATGCGATTGAAGCGATTCGAGAAAATGGATTACACACTTATCAGGATACATATTCCGAAGTTAGCCTATCTAAAGTGGAGACACTTGTCACTTCAATATATTACCAATTAAATAAACGTCTTCCACCATCACAACATATTAACATTGATGAATCGATCAACAGTTTTCTTGCTTTTCTTGCCTCTACTTATGATCCGTGAGTTTGCTTTTCGTTTTCAATATTAGTAATAAACTCTTTTTGTCCTCGATTTTTTCCACAGCAATAACCTCGGAAAGATTCGCGTTTTTTCAGTGAAAATTGCGTTCGCAACCCTTTGCTATGGAAAGCTGAGCGACAAATTGAAATACATTTACTCGTTGATTTCGGATCAAACAAACGGGCATTTAATACAAAGTAGATTTAATTCATTTCTTCGTGAAGTACTTGCATTAGCGTGCAGTGTTTTCGAATCTGGTTCCTATCAATACGATGAAAGTTTGTCCTCCACTATTTTCGATTTTAACCACAGCGTAACGATGAATATGTTTATGAATTTATTTTTTACAAATGGAGGTTGTCCGCCTTGTCTCTCTTGGTTCATTATTTTAAGCAAAATGGCAGAGGTTGAAAATGTTGTTCACTATACACAATGTGATGCGTGTCACAGGCAGTCTTTCGTTGGATTTCGATACAAGTGCCAAAAATGTTTCAATTACACTATGTGCCAGGATTGCTTTTGGCGCGGGCGTGTATCTGGGTCGCACAACGCTGATACACATCCATGTAAAGAATATACATATTGGAAATCGCCGAGTAAGCAACTAGGAAGAACTCTGCGAAAATCCTTTCGATGCATTCCTTCCTCAAAAGGATCCCATATTGAGTTTTCTGAAGAGGTGCCTAAAAGCAGACGTTTAAATTTATCCCATATTGTACCCCCATCACCGATTCCCGGTATTCATCAACATTACAATGGTTTACCAGCAGCTGGCTTAAGCTACTCCTCTGATCTTGAGTCTTCATGTTTGAATCGCCAATTATCGTTCACAAAGTCTCCCCCGATTTCAACGAATTTTAGTTACGATTCGCGAATTAGTCCCGGTTATTCAGCGGATGAAGAGCATCGTCTCATAGCGAGATATGCAGCAAAGTTGGCAAGTCACAAAAAACTAACAGAAGATGTTCCTGATAGCGCACTATCGCCGCAAAGTACGTTAATAGACATTAGCCAACAGCAACAAGTCATTTCACAGTTGGAGAGTAAAAATAGAGAAATAATGCGTGAAATCGCTCGATTGAGGCAAGAGCAACGCGAATATGAGCCGGAAAACAAATTACCGAACACTCCGCAACAAGATCCACTTTTGCTTGCAGAATTAGCCTCCTTACGGCAACGAAAGGACGAACTCGAAGGACATTTGAGTGCTCTTCACGAGAGTCGACGTGAGCTTTTGGTTCAATTAGAAGGATTGATGAAATTGCTCAAAAAGCATGGAAATCTTTTGTCGGCACCTTCATCGGCTACTTCCACATTGAATAGGCATACAGGAACAAATGTTTACAACACATTGTCATCGACTGCTTCCACACACAGTGACATGAGCAGTGTTGCAAGTGGAGCTTCAATTAGTTCGGCAGCAAGTGTCAATAGAGATCTGCTCGTGGCAGCGGATTCGGTAACGAATGCAATGTCTTCGTTAGTGAAAGAATTAAACTCTGAAGACGAAGCTATATTGGACGAGATCGAGTTGGCGAAAGACCTGAGTAATCAGCTCAAACTAAATGAATACAAAAAGCCCGACGTGAATTTGACAGCAGCGGAGACAATAGATGAAGAAAACAAATTGGTAATTAAAAACGCTGCTGGATTGGTTTCAAAGCAAACGTGTGCTGCTTAAACCAATCTCACTTTAAGTTTTCTTTTCGCCGCACTTTATTTACTTTTTAATTTTTCGCCAATTGTTTCATTTGCAGAAAAATAGAGCTTTAGTGGCTTCTGTTGCATTTAAGTAGTTTTAATTTTGTTTTGTTTATTGTTTAGGTATGTTCACATATATCCAGAATCTTTTCTTTTTAACACTTTTTCTTCGTAGAATTTCGGTTCAACGGAAGCGGAGCTTAAATTACCAATTGTGTCGACACCACTTAGTACACCTACTACAACGACCTATGTGACCACTGACGATGACGAAAGTTATATTAAAACCGATGAAGACGAACTCGAAGATGTTGAGGATGAAAATTTTTGGAGTAAAACCATCAATATTACTTGAGATTATCTTCATTTCTGTTTTATGCTCCATAAAAAAAAACCATTAATATATTGACAACAGCTGCACACCGAGTTTTTCAAAGAATTCATGTTTAACAAAGGTTGTGGTTGTCACAAGTGCCCATTATTATATTTGTTCATTTATTAAATTAAAAAAGCTATTGTTTAACATCTTTCAAACACATCTTTATCTTCATTCAATTTAATGCTTTCTTTTCAGATAAGAGAGAATGTGGGTGTTGGCGTTCACTGATGCAAGTAAAAAGGCTCTTTTATACAATTATATACCGTTTCAAACAATATGAAGTTATCCTTTTCAAAAATAAATTAAAATTATTTTTTAAATTTCTTCTTTGAATGCTTTTTTCTTCGTTTCATGGTAGGTGCAGAAAGAGGTGTCGCTTCTTCGCCAGCATCCACTATCATGTCGATCGCCTTTTTTCCTACGACAATGAAACGGTAATAATGAACATATGTTTAAAAACTAGTGTTTTCATGTTTACCTTTAACAACTGGTAATTTAAATGAACCTTGTTTGGTTAAATATGACGAATAACAACTTCTCGGAATCAATGATTGTTTCAATTTTAATTTTAATGATTTTTTCAACGCTCTCAGTTTTTTCTCGCTTTCATTGTCTTCATGTTTCGGTCTGTCTTCATCATCTAACTCGATGTCTAATTCTTTTGCTGCTTTTTTAAACCAATTGTCCTCTGCTTTTCCTTTGCGTAATTTATGCTCTAGTTTATCTACTTCTTGAGCTAAAGTCACTCGATTTTTTACAACTTTAAGCACATTATCATCGATAGGAAAATTCGCTAATTCATATCCATTGTTAACTACTTGACAAAGTTTTCTGTAGTGATAATGTTCTGGTGGTGAACATAGCATAAGCGTCAATCCCTTATTCGCAGCGCGAGCGGTTCGACCGCTTCTGTGCACATAGATTTCTACGGTTCGTGGCACTTGATAATGAACAACGTGGTCGATGTTAGCGATATCGAGACCGCGCGCTGCAACGTCTGTAGCTACAAGCACTCCATTGGGATTGGCTGTGAATTTTTCTAAATTTTGCAATCGCCTTTTCTGTTCCATCGACGCATGCAGCGAAAGGGGATTTACATCGAGACATTTGAGCACATTGATTAATCTGCGCAAACAATCTTTGCTATTGCAAAAAACGAGTGTTCGCCCGTTGTACACAGTGATCAAGTAATAGAGATATAAATCTTTCTCATCAGCTAAACAATCAATCTTAGTAGCTGCCAGTAATTGGTCACTTGGTGTGCCAATTCCTTTGTCAGTCAAATCAATTACTTTCGTTTCATTCTCACGCATTCCAAGCATTTTGACAAGAAACTTGATCTTTTCTTTCGGTGTCATCTTTCTTTTCAAGTGTATTTGCCTCTCCGGAGGTTTGTGGACAAACGTTAGCGTCGCAGAAAAGACAAAAACCTGACGCTTTCTGTCATCTTTACCACGTTTAAGTAAATTAATCAACGGCGTTAAATCCTCAAAATGACCCTTCTCAGTCATTCTGTCAGCTTCATCGACCACAATATAATTTGTTTTTTGCACGCTTTTAGTATTGACATGATTACACTGGCTTTCCGAAATTAATTCCCACAAGCGACCAGGCGTAGCGACGACAATATCAGGTTTCAAGTTATTCAAAATTCTTTCTTGTTTCTGTACAGATAAACCACCGATCACAGTGGCAATCGATACGTTTGAAAATTTGGCTATCGCAGTTAAATGATTGTTAACCTGTACGGCTAATTCTCGCGTAGGCACGAGAACAAGCGCTCGAAGTCTTTGACTGGAATCTGACTGCTTATCAGCAATAAGAAATTCAAGTAAAGGTATTCCGAATGCTAAAGTTTTACCGCTTCCTGTAGGAGCGGCGCCGAGAATATCGCAACGATCATTGATCGCGATCGGTATACATTCAGTTTGAATGGGAGTGGGTGCGTTAAATTGAAGCTCTTCGATCGCTTTTAAAATCGGTTTCGATATCGGGAACTGTGTCCATTGAGACAATGCGTCGAGATTTAATGCAAAATCGCTGTTCGTTGTATCGATTGCTTCAATTTTTAATTTCTTGTTTTCTACAAACACAAATCAATTTGGCGTTTGATGAAAATAAATTAGTGAAAAGAAAGAAACGTACGAATTTAAAAAATTGCTAAAAAACGATATTTGAACAGTTTAAAAGACAAACGATTTTCGAGTGTCTGTTCAGCAAAAGATTAAATACAAGGTATAAATTACCTGAACTCGAATTCGATTTCGATTCCGTTCGTTTTCGCTTTCTTTTCTTCTTTTCACTCTTCTTTAACTCTCGTTTAACACTCGAATCGCACTTCTTTTTCGACGCACTCACAAAATGCTCGTCGCCGTAATCACACAATTCTTCGATTTCGATGAGACCCTCGAACATATCGTCGGCATTCGAGTGCTCGTGGTTCACTTCGCACGAGATCGGTTTCCATTTCGCTTCACTTTTGGACGCCGCTCTTTTACCCTTTTCTCTCATTTTTCGAATCAATCGAAAAGCTGGAATTTTATCACTTATAAACGAGAAAAACACTCGTTTTGTTCTTTCGTTTGTTTCGAAATTTTTCAAACAAATAAAAACGTGAGTTTGTTTCACTTTGCGTGAAGAAGGGACCGTTCACGGCTTACGACCGACAAAACACACCAGCAATGGAAAATGAACGGACGCGCGGCACGCGAATCATCGCAGCTAAACAGAATCAGCACTCGCTTGTCAACGAACGGACACTTGAAAAAAGTTTTCGTTCGAAATTGATTTCGAATATGAAAATGTTCGAATAACACAAACTCGAGGATCGGCGTGGAATCGAACAAAGCGAACTTTTGAATTAAAATTAGTTTCGTAAAGCAAACGATTGAAATTTGTGATTTCAAACAATCACACACAAGCTGCCTTTTCCCGTATATATCGAAAAACCAAACGAAAAGATAAAGTAAATTTTTTAAATCATTATTTTAAATTAAAAATTTATTCAAATTTAAAAAAGTAAATTCAATTGAAATTATAATTCGTCAACAATATTTAATTTTTAACGATAGTGAAAAACAGTAAAGAACTCGAAATATGCCCTGAAAAATAATTTATATTACAACGATTATTCGAAGTTCATTTATTTTGAAGGCATTAAAATTGAGAGCGTGTGATATGAAGTGAATTGACTCACTACTTTGGCGTTCGGTTCGATTTTATCGAGCAATTAAAATACAACACATTTGTGAAATTTGCGAGCGAAGAAAGCGAATAAATAACATTGAAAACGCGTCTAACAAATTAAAAACATTTTTGCAGTGCAAACATTGGGGTACAGTCATTATAAATTCTGATTATAAACTTATAAAAGATGAGAACATTTTGTTTCATTCTGTAGACGTGCAGAGAGCAAAATATTTGAGGTTTTTTAATTGAATTTCAATTATTTTTTTTCGATTGTAAACTTTTAATTTTTATTTATTTTTAATTCTTAATCATGTACAAATATGGCATTTTAAAAATAATTTTCCATCATTTCAGTTCCATAAAATTTTTTATTTGGAAAATTTGAAATAAAGTTTTTAATTTAAAAAACGAAGTAAACAAAACATTAAATCGCAGCGCACATCTGCTGTTTCGCATCTAGTCTGCTATTCATTTTACGAGTTACGCGCGCAAAGATCATCTCCTGTGTGATTGGTTGAAAGCGCACTCTGAGACCGCTTCGATCGTCGGCGAAATGACACGCCTTTTCGTTCAAAAGTTCGCTTTTCTCCGAAAAAGTGCGACAAAACACCGAAAACCAAAAGCGCGACCAAAAAGCGGTCGCGTTTCGAGCGAAAGCACGTTCGGAACGCGAGAGAGCGAAAACGCGCGGAATACGCGCGCGAACACCGCGCGTAGCGTTGCGTTTTTCGCGAACCGCCCACAAAAAAGGAGGAGAATTTTGGACGGCACACAACAGCACAATGAGTGAACAGTGACAGTATTCGGTGTTCGCACAGTTTTCTGTGGCGAAGAGTAGTGTGCGAACAGTCGCTCGTCTGTCTCTCGCTTTCTTATTTACTGCCTCGCGATCAGTGAACAGATGAATTGAATGCGTGTGGAACAGAACAGTTTTCGACAGAAGAGCAAACGGCGACAATAAACGATTGTTACGAATTTCGCGATGATTAGACGAGATGCGTACTGCGCGTCGCGGCGGCCGCGGGTTAACGACCGACGGTCAGCAGTTACGGCAATGTTCGCTGTGAGAAGAGCAGTGATGAACCGTTCGCAACAATTATTCGTGTCCACTGTCAACAGTAATGTTTCCTCATTTTGTTCTTTATTATTATTTTCGCCACTCGTTTGCACTGTTCGCTCAAATGTACTGTACTCGATTTGGCCGCGATTGCAATGATTCCGTACACAACATGTCTTCAATTTGGCGGCAGACGACGGCGTTTTTGCAACATTGTCCGTGCGCCCGTCTCTGTGAGCCAGGTTCGTACCGATCGCGCACCACAAGCGTACCTTTTCTCTCGCGCGACCTTTGACCGATTCGCTCGCGATGCGTGCGATATAAGTCCGATCTAATCGCAACGTGCGATGTCCACTCTTTTGCCAACGACGCGTGAACATTCAGTCGATGGTTCGCGTTTCAGCGACCGAATCAATCGGACACATCTGTGTGCGGCACACACACACTTTGTGCTCTTGTTTTTGTGTCGATTGTTGGCTTTTCTCTTTTCATCGCACTTCGAGCTGCGAACGATTTGTTTGCGTTCACTGTAAAATTGGTGAAGAATCTTTTTTAAAACACTTGAATTTGTTTCTTCCGATAAAAAGAAACGAGGCTTTCATTTCTGACATTTACTGCACAAACATCATTTGAATGCAGGTCACGCATTAAAGCGAGCGGTGGACACACGTCGCTCTTTCTTTCTCATTTGCGCTACTCATTGATTTAATCGTAATTATAGCAGAAGAAGTAAACAAAATGCTAATGTAATTTTTGTGTGTGTGTATGTGTGTGTGTGTGAAAAGCAATGAATGCTGTAACTTAATGCGGCGAAATGATGTGTATGTGTTTGCACGTTTTGTGTATAGTTTTGTATAGAATTTGGCACTAATTTTCAAACTACATATGTCGAGCGCAGGTAAAAAGCTTGTAGAGTATTTTGCATAAAGCGAACCAGAGATGCACGAGATGCTGAGAATTGCGTGCATCTTTCCTTTTTCACTTTTTTGTTAAATCGGGCTAATCTTTTTTGCAAAAATCTCACGTTATTTGAGCAATGCTTATTCTCTCTCTCTCTCTCTCTCTCTCTTCTCTTCCATCCCTTTTTATCTCTTGAAAATGGTTATTTCAGCTTGCTTTTTCCTTTCTTTCTTTCGGACACACACACACACACACACACATATGATTCTTCGCTATCTATACCTATCGCATAGCGTGCACTTATGCTTCAGTTGCTGCTGCTGCTGCAAGAAGTTGGTTTCAGCTCTATATGTATAACAGAAAAAAAAGCAATGCGCCACAAAAAAAAATTAAATGGCGAGTTGAAGAAGAAGAAAACCTGGTTGATTGCGAGTGAGAGCGAGAGAGAGAAAAAGGTTTTTTCTTCTGCTGGAATGAATGTGCTTCTTTCTGCTAATTTTTCTTTTTCTCTTTTCTTGCATTGTGTTGTGCTTTGTGTAAGTTGTGTATGTTGTGAAGAAACGAGTGAGTAAGTGAGAGCGAAAGTCTCTCTAGCGCAAATAAAGGTCAACAGACAATTGCGACTTTTACTTTTAGCCCGAGTTTTTCGCATTCAATACCAAACTAGCGTTTTAAGCGCTCTAACATAGTTTCGATTCTATTGATGAGATGAAGAATGAGGAACGAAAGAAGCAGAAAGAAGAAATGAGAGGAGAGAGAGAGAGAGAGAGAAAGAAGAAGAAGAAGAAGCCTTTTTTCTTCATTTACTTTTATGAATTATTTATCAAAAAATTGGAACAATTTGGTTTCATGTGTTTGTATTTGCAGCGCAGCACTTCTCTTACATCTTAAGTTTAATTTTTGTTCACCTGATATTTTGCGAAGAAAAACAAAAAGCTCAAACTCTGTCTCATTTTAGAAAATAAACGCTCGCATCATTTGAGAACGCAGTTTAATTTCGAAAATTGAGATAAATGATGTTTTCTTTGAGGTGATTATAATACGAAAATTTGTTCTCAATCGCAATTTATACAGTTGAGTGATTCAAAATACTATACTTGCAATATTTAAGCATCCGAGAAGTAATTGAGAGAGAAAGAGAAATGGAATAAGAAGCGCAGATTTTGTGCATATTGATCATAACTTATATTATTATCATTTTTGCATTTTATTTATTTATTTCACGGATTAATGAACAGCAGCAGAAGTGAAATATAATATTCATATTCATAACCATATTTTTACTTTGTGCCAAAAGATACAATCTTTTTTCTCTCTCTCTCTCTTTCCATCACTGATTTTATTTCTTTCTTCTTTAACTAAATTGGAATTTCTATTTTTCTTCAATTTCATAAAGCAGGTAAAAGTAATTTATGTATGTTCGTCTATTTCAAACTTCATACTTGGCTTGCTCTATCAAAGCGCTTCGTATTTATATTCATCTTTTCGTTTGTTGTTGTTGTTGTGCTATTGTTGTTTATGTTGTTGTTGTTTGAGAGTGAAACAAATTGAAAAATTACTTTCTCTCTCTCTCTCTCTCTCTCTCTTCTCTTTTTCTTTCTCTTTTGACTCCGACAAATTAAACGCAATTCAAATAAAAATGTTTAGGGATGATACCGATTCAGAAAATAGCGAATTGCGAATCTTATGCTTATAACTTCGACAAATATAA
This sequence comes from Dinothrombium tinctorium, assembly GCA_003675995.1. Taxonomy (NCBI): domain Eukaryota; kingdom Metazoa; phylum Arthropoda; class Arachnida; order Trombidiformes; family Trombidiidae; genus Dinothrombium; species Dinothrombium tinctorium. The sequence goes on from NCKU01002462.1 coordinate 16,766, forward strand.
GTGTCAAAAGGCGCGCACATTCATTTGTTTCAATAAATCTGGTAGTCATTTTATTTATAAGCGATTCTCGACTTTTGCAACATTTTTGATGTCATTCACACACACACACACATATCGACTTTTGTTGTGTATATGTTGTTGTTATTGTTGTGTGTGTGTGTGTGTGTTTTGAATTCTAGAATTTTTCGCCGCTTTTGTTCGATATATATAAAAAAACTACGAATGAAAAACACAGAGAAAACAAAATTGGGACATATTCTTCACGACTTGTTTAAATCATATAGAGTTTTTTGGCCTAATGTCAAATTCTCTCTCATTCTCTGTGTTCTGACCCGAATTCACTTTCTGCTGGTACACTTTATTTAAAAATAAACTTTTCAAATATGTTTCTCTGAACAAGAGAAATGAATGATCATAAAAAGTCTTGTGATTTTGATTTTTTCTTTGTTTAAATATTTACTTATTTACACGAGCATCTAGCACAAAAGAAAAGCAAATTCAAACAAGTTTACAATTTTCTTCAGTTGTTGATTGAATTTCAAAGCTTGTTTTTACCATATCTGTCGTTATTACTCGATTGAAAGTTAAAATCAAATACGACAATCATTTTGTGACTGTTGATCTTTTCAACATTCAGCTGTTTATAACTAATCTTCTTTAATTACACATGTAGATTATAATGAATAGTGTGGTTGATATGGTGAGAGTTAAAATTAGAAGTTTTTTTCTTCTTCTTGTGTCTAATAAATCGAAGTATCGATATCTTTAAATAAATGAGTTTTCGCTTTCTTCACGAAACTTTCATTATTCGATTCAGTAGCGTGTTGTTTATTGCTGCCTCTCTTCTTTAATCCTACTTTATTTGAAGAAAGATAATAAACATGTGATGATATAAAATTTACTGCACTCAATCTTCCGATTTTGTTATGAATTATTAATAAAATAAGATTGTGTTTTCTTTTTATCTTAGCCGAAAAAATTCAACTGAATAAATTACAACATTAGTTGTAATATTAGTTCATCAGCGAAATTTATTGCTAAGAACTTATTTTTTCCTGCTGATTTCATCATTTCTTGCTTTTAATTGCGGCCAACTTTTTTCCAAACACATATTTGTTGTCTCCTTAAAGTTTTCGATGATTTTTTTTTTAATATAAACAGACTAGTTCATTTCCTGTTAACTCATATTCCCGAGGATGTCAATAGTATTTCTGATTCAGTTTAATCAACTTTGAAAAAAAAAAATTACTTAAAATAAAAAATAACACCAATTTGTCAGTAAATAAATTGAATAGTTTTGGGATTTCACCTTTTTTTTCTTTGCAAGAATGATTACTAACTTCAAGTATTACTTGAACGTGATAAAATTTGAAAATTGTTTTACGCGTTCAAAATACCATTTCAATGCCTCTAGGTGAAGTGTAATCAACCAGTAATTTCATTTATTTAAAATAGCGTTAAAATTTTTTTCCGATTTATATTTTAGTTTTTCATTAAGTTATTTATTTATTTGCGGTTCCTAAATACGTTCGAAAATCTAGTTTCTGATTCCTTATGTCATTAAGTGATGTAATCCGAGCAGTATCTTCTGTTAGATTTAAGCACTAACAGGATTTGTCAAACGTTTTCTAACTTGGAAGTATTAATGATTAAGTGTGTATCGCTGTGAATCACGAACTTTCGACAAATCCTGCAGATATTATTGGACATTATTTACTATAGTTAAACTCTATTAAATTACAATGAGGAAAAAATATTAAAATATAGTTAAAGTGTGTCATCATAATTCACATTTCATATTTTCCATTTTTGTTTTGAACAATATTTTTTGCCATAAATTTGAATAATAATTTCAAAGAAAAAAAAATTCAAAACATTTGTGCGCTAAAAAATGGATTTTTAAACATTTGATGTTAAAGAAAAATGAGTTCAAAACACATTCATTCGTTTTTGTTTCCAATAACAAAAATGATAAAGCCAAAACATATTTTCAAACCTAATTGAATTAAATCACGTTTTGTTCGTTTGCGCGGTTTTGTTTTCACTTGTGTTTTAAAGCTTGATTGAAATATGCAAATCTAATCGCTGAGATCGTCGCCACCTAATGTATGTACTTATTAATAATGAATATAATTTATGGTTCATTGTTCTTGTTCATTTACTTTTTTACTCAAATGAATACTTTTATGCGAAAAGGGGCTATCGGCTTTCGTTAAATAAATCTTGAGCTTATATTTTGATCAATATTTGTTTCATGATGTGTTATCCTT
>NCKU01002463.1:0-19034 GCA_003675995.1 Dinothrombium tinctorium
ATTATGAGACATCTTTCATAAGATAGAAGTTGAATAGTACTTTCATTTAAAACAAACCGGGTGAAAATCGGTTGAGACTATAGAGACATGTAATCACTTTTTTACTTTTATAGAAATATGAATGTAATGAGCCTTATACAGTCATGTGTACTCGTTCAATATAATTAATATTTAATTTTACTAATAGAGTATTCAATTTTCTGTATTGCATTTAAAAAATTGATCCTCAAATTAGTTTAAAATTAATTGAGATTTTTTCAGATTTTTTGATTCTTTGTTGTTAAAAATGTTTTAGAATGACGAAAACTTGAATTGAAGAATTAAATTGAATATTTTGAGATTATTTGAGAATGGATTTGAAATCACAAATTTAACTTTTTGTGCAAAGCGTTTTTGCATAAGATATTTTGCAATTTTCTAATTATTCTGGATTTTAGCCAAACAAAATTGATTTCATTGATTAAGCTTGCTCAATGCAATTTTATGCATTAAAATGTATAAAATTAAACTTCAAATTTTCATTATTTCAAATCTTTTTTCTAAGTCTTTCTAAGTCTTCATATAGTCTTTGTTGGTTAAAATTCTTTTTGAAAAATCTTTCCGTTTTTTCTCTATTGACTTCTTGACATTTAATTGTTAATGCATTTTGCAAGGTTAATTTCGATAAAGATAAATAACGTTGCAGTGGGTAATTTCGAAAGAGTCTCTTTAGCCTATGCATTGTTTCGATTGAAGCAACACGATATTTGACGAGCACTTCAATTCAAACATCTATTCAATATTTCGACTATCTTTGAACAATATAATGAAATTTATTGTAAAAAGTACATTATCTAACATTTTGAACAGCTTCAGTAGAATCTTTATGAACTTAAACAAAGATTATTTTAAAATATGGTATGTACTTGACGAATTCTCATTTCGGTTTTCAAAATTTTAAAATTGTGAAATGCAATCAAAAATTACGCTCTTTTATGTGATAATAGGGAGGAAGGGGATCCAAGTTTTTTATTCAATTACAATTTCACTTTTATTTAAAATTTAACATATTTCTTTATTCAGAAGTTTTCATTTAAAAACTTTATGCAATTTGAATGTTTGCAAATTTATGCAAGTGAAGTAATTTTATGCTTTTTAAATGGAAAACAATATTTTAAGTTTTAAATTCATTTTTTACACAATAAAATATTTTTCGCTCTTTACTATCTCTATAATATATTTCGTTTGTTTAGTTTATCAAGAGAGAATGCCTATTTAAAGAATTTTACATTGACGCACATGAAATTTTTCTTTGTTTCCATAAAAAAGTTATAAAAATTATTTTATGACTTTTCAATTAATTTATTACCATATAAAGTTAAATGAAATCTTGAGTAAAATCATTGCTAAAATTTTATCTTAAGTAAGATTATTTAACCACACTATGAGCTTAATATTAGCTTTTTCGAAATTTTCTTGAAAGTCGTTAAAATTGTTTATTTCAAATGAATTAAATAGTAATTGAAACACAATCAGATAAGAGCTTAACAAGAACTACTTTGCTCAATCATTGCCTCATAAGTTGACAAGATAAGCGATTTTATTAATCTTAATTTCATGAACAAAGTCTGCCTTGATAATGTTGTATACTCTAACCTCACAGTAACACGAACAGTCGAGATTTTTTAGCCGAGAGGCGACTTAATAATGTTGCAATCTTTATTCAAAAACAAAGATAAAATATTACATTGCTCTCTGTCTATTAAGAAAATATCTTCAAAGTATAAAAAATAAAGCGAATAAGAAAAAATAATTGACTAAGTGTGAAATCTAACGATGAGGTGGTGGTTATAGCAATTATATGTATTTACAACGAAAAAGGAATGCTTCAAATTGTTTTGATCACACTTGAGCACAGAAACAAAACAAAAAAATTGTTTACTCAATAAATGTTTTCCACGTTGGGTACGAATTGTGACAAGGCCATCTTCTCGCCTTTCTTCAAGCCAATCGCGAATGCATAGACGCGAGAATCGATCACCAATCCTTGTTGCGAATACTGGCGAAGTCGATCGAGCAAACCGTTCACTGGCACTTGAAGTAGTTCTACGATATGACCGTGTCCATTACTCTCGTCATCGAGATCGTTTTTGGCTGTCGGATGGTTCAATGGATCGTCGCCGTCGATCAATAAGCTCACGAGTCTGATTTTGCAGTCAGAAACATCTATTTGTTTGAAAAAGATAAATGAGCTTTCTGTTCGTTTTTTAATCGTATTGTTATTTCACAGCGGTTTAAGTAAACAGAGCACTCACGAGACTCTTGTCACATGCGAGGTGAAAAAAATTTTAAAATGATTAAAATGCTGCCAAAGAATGTTTTAAAATGAAGCGAATAAAAATTCAAACGCTTCTCGGTTTGATTAACAATCAACTAAACGTTTGAAAATGTTCTGTGTGAGCCAAAGAAATTATTCAATTATTATCGATTCTTTTTTCAAAGCAAATTTTAGTGTCTTCAATAGATAAAACAATCGTCACGTAGAAATAATCATTTTCCTCGCGATGATAAAAGAACAAATGGTTTTAAAAACAAAAAAGGAGAATCGTTTGTTCAATCGTAATTAAGATTTGCTTAGCAAAATTAGATATAAGATAAGGATAAAAAAGTCTGAAACTTTTATTCAAACTGAGATTTGAATAGTTGAATGAATTGATTTCAAAAGGGCGTAACGTGCTTTACAATACCTTGCTAAATTCATTTTATTTTTCTTGAACCGATGATTTGCTCGAGAATTATTTCTCGTCTCGATAAAATTTAGAAAAGACAACAAATCGAATTCAACATGATTACTTACCAGGATCCACAGCTGTTGGCGGACTAATGTGTTTTATATCGGTTGATGTGTAGCCAGTATCATCTTCCACTTCATGGCTAATAATATCTTCTAAATTATGACCGCTGCTTGAATCGATCACTCTAGCTGGAAATTCAAGTGTATAAGCTTTGAGCGGAGCCCGATATTGCTTGACCAGAATTAAACAATCGCACATAATTTGCCTCTTCAAAATTCCAATGGTGCATAAATTGCGAGAACCAAGCACAGAAGAAATGTTAGCATTTCGTCTCACACGTTGAATCCCCTCTTGTACTCGCTCTTTGCCATCAGGTCCGTTGAAGTAAAATCGAGTCATTTGCAGTGATCTTCCAGTGAACACTCGCTCTTCTTTTAGCGGCAGGCAAGCTTTTTGCTCGACAATATCGTTTTCGTGACCCATCACTGGAGCTGATTCTTCAATAGTATGTTGAGAGCTTGGCATTGTTTTCACTTCGCAAGCAAGTGACATAATGAATTATTCTTGGCTGTTGATCAATTTATATCGACTCCGCGACGATGTAATCAATTCGCGTTTTCATTGAAGCAAAATTTTTCTTTATTTACTCTTTGCTCTCTTCACTTATAACTCAAATATGGGGCTTATAGCGGTGAGCTTTGCGTGTTTGATTTCTAATAAAAAACGTAATGATATATTTTAATTATCTGAAAGGGAGGATACCGTTGTAAAATATAAGCAAATCAAGCTTTCCTGCTTTATCTCATCGTTTTTACTAACTCAAATGAGACACGTAGCCTTTAAAAAAATTTCCGATATCCGCGAAACCTAATGTTACCTAACTGACCCGGATGAATTTTGCTTCTCATTAGTAAGCGGTTCATAGGCAAGCAACTCAATGCAATCCAACTTCAGTTCAAAATAAATTTGCACATTTTCGTTGTAATCTTTGCTTACAAAGTAAATTTTTTTTACAGCAGAGATAAAATGTTTTACATTTTGGACTGCGGTTATGAACATCCCCAACTAAGTTCTAATCACGATTGCTTTGCTTTGAGTTCTTGGATAAAATTTACTTGTTTAAACGTAAATGTTAGGTTTAAGTCGGATGGGTTAGGTTAGGTAAATTTGGTTTGGAGTGCTAAGTTAGGTTAGGTTTTGTAGGTAGGTTAAGGGAGGTAGATATGGTTAGTTTTGTTTCTGTGAGTTTTTTATACAATTAAAAACAAATCAAAGTTTTTGTTATATATTTGCTCGAAGAATATTGAGAACTTGCTCTTTATACTAATTAAATCGTCTCAATTTTTAAAATTGATTCTTTCTTGTATTCAAAACAATTGATCATATGTTTTATGCTTGAGTATTGAAGCTAGATAAATCTCTTATTTATAAACCTTAGACAAAAACAAACAATGAAAAACATTTTAGAAAAACTCTGAAATGTATGCAAAATAATAAGGGGAAAATTATTTATTTTATATTACGCTGCTGATTGCATATTTTAATTCGGTTAAACATAGAAACTGCGATTTTAGTAAATAACTAATGTTAAATATATTCAGATCTCAAATTTGCGCATTCGTTGTATTACCGGTAAAGAAGATGAATAGAGAAATTCATTTGTCTATTTAAGAAAATTTATGTAACCGCTTTTAAGGTTTTTTCAAAATTTCATTCGCTTAATCAAATTACCAAAATTTAGCCTAATTTAGAAAAAAAACATTTTTCTTAATCAGAAGTTTCTCAGATTTAGGTGGTAGAAGCTTTGAAACCTTTAAATTTTGTGAAATTACTAGTAGTTAAAAATTTCACTACCACGATTGATTGATTATGAAATAAGATGGGTTCACCAGACGTGAAAATCACTCGACAATGAATGTGGTACGATCCTTATCGATTGTACTGCACTAATTGAGCGTTCACTTTTCAAGTGATTTCCAGCTATTTTGTCGTTAGATTACAATTTGCGTCAAGCAATGAGATCATTCCATCTGTGCTCGAAAGAGCATACTACAAAAAAAGAATAGCGACTTACCATCTCTGTATCGCGAATGTTTAAATTTTACCACTGAAGAAGTGGTGAAGCTTCTAAGTACCGACGAGAAAGGGTTATTTTCAAAATTAAATAAAGGATCCATTTATCACAATTCACTTTTCACTCTTGATTTGCCTTATGCAATATTTAATTGTTCTGATTGCACTAATATATTCAAGAACTTTACACAAACTATTGTGCACACGTGTCGAACATTCGTGAACTGCTGTTTTTTTCATCTTTTTCGACATCGATAATTTTATCTCTAATCTTATATTTAAATATTCAACTGTATTTACAAACGTTTGTACCTTGACACAAATACGCGATAAATTCTATCGTGCAGGTACCTTCGTTAGAAGTAACCTTTTAAGCGCTTAATTTAATTATTTAAATAAAGCTAACAAGCAAATGCGCTCCATTTAAAACAATTAGAAAAAGCTAAAAATTTAAATGATTAAGTGACTGCTAAAGTAAATAGCGCTTTTTTATAAAAATAAAAGTTTGCTTAAACTGATATCAATTGAAAAATTGTCTGCAAACTTGAAATTAATTGCGTTTTTTTTAAATTTGCATTTTAAAATAAACACCACGAGTGTTACATGTGTTTTGAGTTCATTCTTTATTCGTTAAATCTTTTCCTTGTTGGCAGAGACACAATTACTGCGAATGATTTAGTGTGCACGCTTTTTCCACGTGCGATGAATGCCTTTTGAATTGAACGTTTCCGTAATTGTGAAAACTCGACGCTATAAAGCGAATTGAAAAAGTTTTAGAAAGTTAAGAGAACAAGGCAGACTGTTTTCCGAATGCTTCTTCAGGCGATTTCAAAATAAATGCAAAAAGGCAAAGCTTTTCAAACAATAGATTTTCACATGGTTTTGATGCTCTTATTTTTAAAAAAGTTTTATATCGAATTGAACGAACTTTAGCTGGTGATTATGGATCACAAATAAATTGTAATTAAAAAAAGTTCGATAAAACTACGCTATGACATTTTGAATGTATGCAAAGCTAGCAAATGAATCTTAATTTTTCGATTGATTTTAGTCCAGCTAATTAGTTGGTCAGAACTAAATGACGACAAAGTAAAAAATTAGAGCATCTCGTTGTTGCTAGAGACAATGTTTATTTTTAGCTAAAGACGTGTTTGAAGGAAAAAATGTTTACTTACGTTTTTACATCTAACCGTTGTCTTGAGAATAGTGCATTTCAATCGGCTTTCACCGGTTTAAAAAACTAGTAAGTTCTCTCTTTCTGTCTCCTTCTCTTTCTCCTTGTCTATCTTTTACTCTTTTTCGTTTTCACATTTTTATTCGCATTCAACACTTTTGACATTGAACAATGATTGCACTTTAAATTAATTATTTATACAAAGAATATGTATGCGGTTAAGAGTTGTAAACAGGATCGCAAAAAATGAGGATCAATTGGCAAATAAATCTTGACGCAGTTGATGTAAGCACTTGCGTTTTGCAAGTTTCTCTTATTTAATTGTAAAGAAACTAAAATTTCGAAACCATTTTCATTCAAAAGTTGTTTGCGCTTAATCCGGCGGCAAAGTAATGAAAATTTTTAGTATTCAGTTTTTAATTCTCGCCATTGTGATTTCGACCGCCTTTTTCGTGAATGAAATCGACGCCAAAGTATAAAATTATTAATTTTTATATGTTTGTATAAATATATTTGTATATATAGTAAATTTTCTTTCCATTATTGTAAAAATTAACGTCACACTTATTTTCTGTAATTTTTTAGTGCCGAAAGCGTGGAGTGCCGTGCTTTTTGGACACTCAATGTTGCAGTTTTCAATGTAGAAAAGTGATGAAAGATAGAACTTGTAAGTGAGGTTTCGAAGTCAATGATGCTCCTCTATTTGTCCAAGTGGTTATTTTGATCTTTTGTGAAAAAAACAAAAAAAAATTGTATCCGCTTCTTATTTACACTTAAAATATTTTCATTTAATTCCACATTATTTTCAAGTTAAAAGAAATTTCTTATTACATGTGTATGAATCATTCTTTACTGTTTTCAATTTTCTATTTAAAAATTTTTATGAGCTTTTCAAAAGAATTTGTCGTACGTGATCATTTTCACAGAAAAAAAATATACACCGTGAGTTATTGCACGTGAATTACTTTTACGAAATGTTTATGTGTACTTTAAATACGTTGCTGATAAGATGATGCAATGTATCTTTGACATTTTTTAACTTTTTGTCGCTGTGAAAAAGTGTTTTTACTATCACAGTCTCATTAAAACGCAAATTTACTTGATTAAATTACATTGAATTTTAATAAATAGTTGTCGCCATTTCAAAAATTAACATAAACGGTGAGTATCGAAAACAGGTAAAGTACCAATTTTTTTGTTTTGAACAAAATTAAGTGCAATAGCTTCATAATTTCGGAAAATTGCATGAGAGTATTTTTAAGGCACTCAAAATTGATATTTTTCAATAATCTGGCGAAGTTCCCTCTGTTATTTATTGCATGATAGAGAGTAATAAACATAAGAACGCTGCCCCAGCGATGATTGTAAAGCTTCGAAAATAACATTTTGCAATATCAGCATATTTTTACGATTGCTGTAATCAGTTAGAAAAACTTTTTGAAACACTGTATGACAGATTTATCAATGTTTTTTATTTGATTTAATGTGACAGAACAGTAAAAATAGAGCGAGTAACGATGATAACCGTTTTTCGTTTCCCCTGGCTCGCTTCAATTATGAGTACTTTGCGCTCATGTTCTTTTAATGGAAATTTACAGTAGAAGGTAAAAATTTCTCAATCTGTTGAGTGCTGATTTGTTTACTTAAACGCAGCATTGAAGCGAAAATTATTTTCTTTGCGTTGGCCGAAGTTTTTTGCCCTCAGCTGTAAAATAAAATTACGCATTTGACCTGATCACGCTTTACAAATTGTTAAAAAATGTTTTTTATTTAAAATGTATTGCACCATAAACTAACAAAACATTTAATCAAGTAAAATTTCAAATCATAACCTTTGTGCAATAAGAAAACGTTTAAATTACAAAGCATTTTACCTTAGCAACTCCAATTTTCAACGATACAGTTGCGGATATGATAAAGTTTCTTTGTCAATTTTTCCAGTGATTAAGTTTAGAAATCAAGTTTCAAGTTAAAAATAAGCTCTATTTTGATATTAGAACCTAAGATTCCAAGAAAAAATATTTTATCTTTCATAACAAGTTAAACATTGTTTGAATCTTTCCTAAACTTTATCGCTTTTTGCGATAATAATTGACATTGATTACAGTTTTGTGAGTTTTAATGTAATAATTTCTGAAACTGTAGATCGACAGCCAATTATCAAGTCTTCTCTAAAATGGAGAGTCTTGATATTCTAAAAAAGGAAAAAAATATTAAACTAATTCTACCTTGAAGGCTAAAAAATTTCTTATAAATAAATTGAATTTTGAAATAAACCAGTTTTAAATGCAGAAAGATAAGTCAATTTTTGACCATCGCTGTATGTAAATTCCTCTATTAGTAACATCACAAACCACTGTAGCGACCATTTTATATTTTGATGGGCTTAATTAAACTCGATAACCAAGGTTTTTACTTTTTAAACAAACTTTTTGAAAATTTAAATTGATTTTTGAGACTTTATAATTTGAAAAACTTTGTGAAATTTAGTCCATTATTGCAACTGTAGCTCAAAATAAACTTCAAATGGAGATCATCTTCTCAAAACCGCTAAAAATTTCATTTGTTGTCCAGGTTTTTGGTCTAGATATTAAACGATTGGGTCTCGCTTACCCTAAAACCTCCAGAGAAGCTTTTTCAGATTACCCCCTTGCTTCTCTCAGCTAACCCAAGTAGCGAAAGAAATTTTAGCTTTTGTTACCTTAAAATCAGAGATTGCGAGAGAAAAAATTCTCCAAATATGTTAAAGCGCGTCTTTTGTAAATTTTAATTTTGGTCTCTTTAGTATTTCAATCAAACAAAGAGAAAGTTGTTTTTTGCATGATTAATTGTAATTTTTATTTGGTTTCAATTATTGTTTTCTTTTATTTAATTATAATATTAATGAATAATAAATATAATTGGAATGATTGCATTAAGTAGCCATTTTTTCACAAACAGAGGTTCAAATATAAAAGCAGGTGAAAAATTTTGACAACAATACTCCGTTCAATATGATTGTTTTTCAAAATGATTTAATCGCAATTCTAAGTGCAGAGAGAAAGCAAAAGCAAGTAATCATTCTTCATTTATTTTATTATCAATTTTTTACAACTAAAATATCTCACAAGTAATTTTTCACTTTATAACCCGGTTTGCTGAAAAGATATCATGAAATGTGAAATTAAGTGGTATTAAAAGGTTTTTCATGTTTAAGAGTCATTCAATTACTGAATTAATTAAACCTGGTTGTGAGATGTGATTACGCGAAAAATTTGGTTAAATTAAAAAATGTTGTACTTCTTCAAGACTTTTTAACTTTTAAGCCCTTTACTAAATTTTGTGCGAAATAAAACAAAAGATGTGTTGCAATAGTTGTTTATTGAAAATTAAAATACACTATTACAATATTCTATTTGCATTTATAGAAAAACTGACTATTATAGTGAGGTGGTCATTCTGGAGACATTATTGTTAACTGAGTTAATTTAAATCGATATTTTATTTTTGTATATGTTAGAAGTAATGGTCGCTCAAGAGAGGTGGATTAACATTATAATTAAGAATATCTAATGTAACTTTAAAATAGCAATCTTTAAAATAAATTCGCTATAATCACAAGTTTTGATGTCGAAAGATTTTTTCTATGCTCACAGTTATTTTGTCTTGTCACTGAAAGATATTTATAGCAGAAATTTAGAAATTCCAATGTTATAAGAATTTTTTGCCTAATTAACTGCATAATTCGAAATTTTTTCGTGTATAAATGCCTACATATTTTTAATTTTTTATTGCATAAAAGTCGGACGTCTACTAATAAGAATTAGTTTATAAGAGAATTCCGCGATAAATCGACTTGCTAATTGAAATAACTTGAGGGTGAGTTTTTTATTTAAATGATCATTAAATATTTACCAAAAGATTGATTGGCTTAATTCGTGCTAAAAAATTGAAAGCAATGAATCAAATTATACATTTTATCATTGTATTAAAAAATGTCAAAAATTAATTTGCATTTTTAGCTAAAATGTTTTAATTAACGTTTACCTTGGCATTAATTTAAATCAACAAAAACTTGCATAAATAAGCTAGAATTGAAATCTTTTTCTTTAGTGGTCTTAATGAGTTCTCGCACGCACTTTTGCAAAATTTTTATTTTTTATTATCTGACATTGAGTTTCATCAGCGAATCGATGTTAAGAGATGTTATTACTCCCATAACGGATGTATTAAATCTTTCATTTTATTTTATTTCACACGTGAATTATTTTTTGTAAACAATAAATGTGAAACATTAAACTTTGTTTTTATCTAAATCAAATATTTTTCTGATCTGTGAAAATTTGCCTCGCATACCGTGTTAACAGGTATACAAGGAAAAGTAAGCGCCGACAATAAAAATAAGCTGTTTCGCAAGTATTTATTTCTAACTCAGGTATTTCTCACTGGAAATTTTTTATAAAACACAAATTAAGACGCACAAACATTGCTTCACCTTGCATAATAATCTTTCATAAAAATAAATTAAAATCAAGTTTTTGAGATACATGATTAGATTAAAAGTAAAGATGTTTTGCCAAAACTAATTTTAATATTAATTCAAATTTTGAAGCTCTATTTAGGAATGAATTTTTTTAATTAAGATCTTTTCATCTTTAACAAAGCTTTCACGAGAAGTACTTTCACACTCTAATTGTTCACTTGTGACTTGTTCAAAAAGCAAATATAACAAGAAAAACATATCTCAACACGAGCTTTAAGCTTCTTATTAATTTTTTGTTGCGTAATTAATTTAGTTATTTCATACAGAATGAATCTATACAACTAGCCGAACAAAAGCTTTCAATAATGAATTTAAAATGAGATTATGTAACTTCACGTTTGTTTTTCTTAGAGCAACTGAACTAAACTGAATAAATGAATGATGACTAAAAGTTGGTTTCGAAATTCCGTTCGATGGGATACCTTACAGAGGTTAAAAACACTTCTGCAATTTGCAGTATTTTACATTCTTCATGCTCTCATTATCATTGATTCAAAGCGCTTTTTTTACTCTGTGTGACGCTCTATACTTTCATCTGATTTCGACTCTGTACGACTTCTTCACTATTCTCTACCACCCTCTTAAAGAAGTTAGTGCTAAAAAATTATTATTATTGCTCAATTCGAGGCTCAGTTACAACATGAAAGTCAAAATAAAATATTTATCTTTAACACCTTTTTCAATCAAAGCAACTGGAATGCATAGCTAACCCTGAGATTGTGTACATTTGAATCAAGGCTTTCCATAATCTGAATACATTTACTTCATGTTATGCTGACACTTTTACTGTGACAAAATTCACGATTTAAAAGCAAACATTTTGTCGTAAGTGCAAGTGAAGCTTTTAGGATGCGACACGTAAAAGCGAAAAGTGCCTAAAGCGATACTTGCCTCGACTGCCATTCAAAATTAAACTCTTATTTTACAAAGCAAATATTTTTGAATAAAAAGTGCCTCATATATTTTTTAAATTTTTATGCAAAAAAGGTCGGAAAAACATGCATTTTTACGAAGTGAAATGATGTGTAGAAATGAAAATTTTTGTAAAAATAATTTTTTTTTTGTAACAGAAAAAAGTGCATCAAATAAACGCAAGATTCACACGAATGCATTTTATTTAAAGCGGCGAGAGAATTTTGAACATTAACTTTTTCATTCAAACAATTTCATATTATTTACTAAATTATTCATTCATAGCAAAAGCGACTCGCATACGTGAATTCGTTGCTGAAGAACGCAATTTCAATGAATCGAAGAAACGAATAAATGAATAGTTTTGTCTAAAAAAGTGACAGCAGAGACTCGAAGATCTTCGGTTTAAATCGTCGAGAAATTAGATTTTACAACAGTTGGCTTCTATGTCACGCTTTCTTAAGTTTTAGCTTTCTAAAGTTAATTGTTTTAAATGCAAAGCCTGAATAAAACGAAATACATCGGTGGTCACGTTATCTTATCCTTCGAAAATTCAAGTTTTGAATAGTAAAGTAAGCGCATTAATATGATCACAGTTGTACATCACTACTCTTCGTTTTGTTCAAAATTTTATGAAACAAAGTGAAACTAATTCACGCAAATTCAATTGCTTTCATTTAGTTTGATCACGAGATGCACGATTTATTTAATTTTCTTTCAAGTTCAAGTGTAAGGCTTATAACAAAATGAGTTGATTTCAATCTTTTATTTCAAAATACAATCGATTATGCAATTGTTTAAATGTAATTTTTCGACAAGATACAAGCTAAATTAAGAAATATCGATTTAATCGTTTGTTACTCTATAGTTAGTTTTCTATCTGTAAATGTCTTATAAATATTTTTTAAGAAATTCAGTTTAATTTAAAAGGTAAGTGATTTTAATTTAGCAACGCATTTAATCTAGACTAGAAAATTATAATAAATTTAATTCATTTTGCTATTTAAAAAGTAGGTCGAATGTGTTTGTGAAATCGTACACTTCACATATGTGTTGAGAAGAGTTAAGTGGATAGTAAATCAGGTAAGGGTTTGGTTATGAAGTTTTTCCGATGAAAAAGTTTTTTTCGCAAAGCTTAACTTGAACATAAAGGGTGGTATTAGCTTTTAGGGCATTTGCACCTATCAAATGTCATATTTTTCTTACATTTCAAGCCATTATACCGGTGGTTAGCTTTGTTAGTTTGATTTTTCCTTTCTTAATTTACGGCTTTTGAAAACTACAAGAATGCAGGTTACTTTTTTGCTCTTACCATTTCATATCAAACAAATTACGAGCCATTGAACAATGGCCATATTCAAACTTTTGCTCTCAATTGGATGGACAAAAATGTTTGCCGCTATTAAACGTTTTAAGTAACCGCTTATTTTCTTGCTTTATTTCGAGCGTTGTGTTGAAAAGAAATGAGTTAGAAGAAAATTGTTATAATATGTATAACATATAAGTCTAATAGTCGTAATCGTTCTAATATCTCTGGTTGGCGTCAAGAAAGATGCAAATAATGTTTAAGCGTGTTGAAAAAATTGAATTGAGAGCGGAACGATGAGAAAAGAAGATAAGCTTGAAACTGTAAAACATAAAAAAATGTTGAAAAAAAGAAAATTTTAAAAAGCATTCAAATCTAGTTTATAAATAATAGTATAAAGGCAATGAATTGTCCCACGCAAAGCGATTACAGCTCGCTACTTGCTATCGACAGCGTTTTCGTGTGAGGCAACATTTTTTATTGCTTAAAATATAATTTTCTTTGTAAATGCAAGCTGGCGATATAAAGCTACTTACGTCGCTTTTCGAAGCGTAGAGAAAATTTTTGTTTTTTGGTTAATTGTTACCAGACTTTGAATTCTTTAAAACAATTATACTTAAGTAGAAATGATCATCTTTCGCGCACAAAACGCTTGCGGCGATTTGCAATTACTATTCTTTGCTTCATTTTTAAATGTCGTCTTCCTCAGCTTTGCTTCTTATTTTACAGTTCAAAGCGAAGCAAACTGTAAAAGTAAAAAGAAACAAACAGAGAAAAAAAGCGAAAACATCAAAATTGAGGTCGAAAACCGAAAGTCGGGCTTTCGATCGATTGAAGCAAAAGAAGTTACAATTGCAGCGAAATAAAATTATTCGAACTCAAGTGTTGCCCATTTGCTTTGTTTGCCCGCTTTCTTTTCATCGCTTCCATTCAAGAATGAAGCGATGAATAAAAGTTTTTATTCGATAAAAATTAGGCATTAAATCGTGTGCCTTCAATTTTACGCCCGCTTTTCAGTCGCAAAGCGTACGTTTCATTTCCATCAAATTTACGCCACTTTTTCAATTCGCAGCAAACTCGCGAACAGTACTCGCGGCGAGAGATGTCGCTGTGATCACGCGTTCGCCATTTGAAAAAAGGTGCGACTATTCGTCAAAATTTCGAATGTAAACGACGGCTTTTGTTTTCGAGTTTTTCGGTTTTGTTTTCGGTCCCAAAAAGCAAACAACGAGGCGTCGAACGAATAGTGGACTAAGCGAAGAATGCCGCCACTGAGCACGTCGAGCACTTCGATCGCATCCGCGCGTTCGCGGGCCACGGTTACGCACAGCATTCCCGGCAGTCGCAAAGTGACCCTTCACTGGTGGCAGCGACGGCCGGTCATTTCGAACGCGCTGTTCACCGATCTTCAAAAAGGCAGCTATTTCGCCTCTATTTTCACTTTGGTTCGTCATCGCTCTTTTAGCATTGATTGCGACTCGTTTCAATTAACCGTCGTTTTTATTTTTAGGTTCAAAGCGTGATTCAAATAATAATTGCAACTTTCGATGCTTACTGTTTGCTCGAAGCGCGTAAAGGTTCGAAGCATTTTCGGAGTTTTGGCATTAGCTTTCTATTCGTTTACAGCGGCAACGAACACAGTGAGTGCTGATTTCGTAATTACTTCATTACTAATCTTATTTCCGTTCTCAGTCCGTCGTACACTGATCGCTTGCTCACTGATACTTATCGCTATCTCAATCTATCTTCTCGTCTCTTCGGTCATTTTGATGAACGCTTTAAGAAAAGAACATGAAATTAAATTCAAACATTGGATACGAGCAATGGCACTGTTTATTGTATTTCGCGTCGCTTCATTGATATTCCAATCGATCGCAAATGACATTTACTTTTTTTACCATCAATTTATGCTCATCTTTTGGACACTACTAATCGTTGTGAACGTATTCATGTTTTTGGTGGTAATTTCGAATTTTCAAGAGTTAAGTGATATCACACGACTCGAGGATATGGCGAAGTTGAAGATGAGCACATTGAGCAGTCTGAACGCATCTCGTTCATTGTCCCACCATTCGCTCGACTCTTACAGAGGTGTAAATAGTAATCCATCACCGAACGTGTCCGTCCAAGGAACGCCTGCTACGCCGCGCGGATCGACCTCCTCCGGTGGCACATTTAATTATCCGCAACCGTCGCCGAGAACCGGATATCCGACAAACACATTCCCGCTGTCCGCGTTCGGATTCAACCTGAATCCAAGCGGCAGTCAACCGTCACCAAAATCACAACAAGGATCAATCGGCGGGGGTTCGTATAGTGCGGGGCGTGGCTCGACACCGTCCACAGTACCAATTTGACAAACTTGACTTTTGCTTAAATGATATTTTTCGCGCGAAACGAATTTGTTTACACTAAAAGTGTTATTTTATCGCTAAAATCAAGTAATAACGAAAACATCGAAGAAAAAAGTGTTAAAACTAGAATCTCGAACAGCAAGTTTAATTCCATGACCCTGTTTTGTTTTGATTTTTGCTGGTCACATAATTATGAACACAAAATTCTTTTTTCTTACAAAGTTTAAAAGTTGGTTTTTAAAAATTTTCAAAGCGTTAACTTTTGTACATTACTTATTTTTGCACAATGATGTTTATGTTTTGACCTCGAGTATTCGGCCACAATTTTTTATTTTTATTTTTATTTTTTTTTATACGAAGAAATCTCAGCTTATAATTTTTAGTGATGTATCATAAACTTTCGGTCTATATCGAATTGAACTTTTTCTTCATAAATGGTTTAAGTTCTTTGTCCTTTTTTATAGACAAATTGAGTCCCGGTTTTATGTGAAAACGTCGAGACAATTGATTAAAGTGTAAAATTTTTTAAAATGTTTATTAAAAAGACAAGTATAATTAAGACATACATATATAAAGAAAGTCAAGTAAAAGCAGAAAAAGGTAAATTTAAAATCTTCGAGTCAAAGTTTGTTGGTAAGCTAAGTTATCGTAATACTGTTGCGGCGCACTTGGTATTGGTGATTGATCTTTGCTTAGATCGTTGGTCGTTAACCTCGCTCTCGGTATACGCAAAGGCTCTAATTGAATATCGCCTGTTGCGACTACGGATTCGGTCTTTTTTTCATATCTGATTTGCAACCCTCTTAAGTGAACGTAGCATATTAATAATGTAGTAATTATCCAAAAAACAGGTCCGCCATCAGCGATATCGAGCAGTGTAACGAAACGTGCCATGTCTTGACCTGATGCTTTATTCGGCTCACTTAAGTGAGTTCTGAACCAAGTCTTAATCAAGTTCAAAAAGCCACACTTGAATGCAATCGAAAATTACTATTATTGGTCGTGAAAGTCAACAGAATTTGGCACTTACGTTAGCATGTACGAACACGAACGTTATTGTTGAGCCCAACATGTAGAGAAACTTAAGGATCGCTAAGTATTCCCAAGGCAGGAGGTAATGACGTCGTTTGGTCGAATTGCCGATGAACACCAGTGGGACAGTGATCAGCCATAAGATATGAAACGCTATGCGTACACTTAAAAGAACGATCAAAACATTGACTCTTTCGATAGAAGTGAAACCATTGACAAGGTGATTCCATCCCGGACATGTTGATTGCGATTGAAGCAAATGCGGCGCTTTGATGGCAATGATTATTGAGACGTCGATTGGAATGAAAATAAGAAAGTTTAACTATAAAAAACAGGGCAAAACATTTTCTCAATTAAGAGCTTTATCAAGTATTGATTGAACTAACGATGGTGAGTATAGCGGCAAAATTGGTCGACGTTCGTAATGTACAGCAACAGAAAGCCATAACGTATTACGCAAATATTAATTTGATTGCTTTTCTATTAATTGATAAAAAGAAATGAAATGAAAAGCGTGTCGTTGTCCAGGATGCAATTGAAAATGTTGTAGTATCTTATTCTGTGCCTCTTCTGCTTCTCGCCACAAAACACTCAATTGAAAGCGAAGATTATACCCTTGGAAACAGTCTGAGCGTTAATGTGATTTCACATTCTTCTGTTGTTAGCTTTGAAACCCGATAAAGTTACCGTTACGAACAAACAAATGTATTGTTCGGCGTCTATGTTATATAACGATCGCTGATGTTTTGAAACCTAATTTTATGTCAGGAAGATACTCGGTTCATTAAGGTCTGATAATCATTACAAAATATTGAAAGTGATCAAATAAATAAAGTTGAGTAATTCTTTGCCTAAGTGTGTATTAGTTTTTTACTTTGCTTAAAATTAGCTCAAAAATTTCATTTTATGAGTAATGATCAGTTGATATGACCAAAAAGATATTTTAAATACAAAGGTAACTTAACAATGCTCCGATAAGTGCTATTACAACCAAAAAGAGCAAGAAAATCCAAACAAAATTAATCGACCAAAACGCAAATAAATATACTATCGGGTGGCAATAGTTTGAATCATCACGATTGTAACTCGGCCAAGGAGTAACGTAGATAAAAATGCACAAAACTAGGAAACAAACGAAAATAAACGCGTTGAATAAGAGATTCGTGTATGCGACAATCTTTTTACACCATAATTCGTCAATCCGAATTTTATTCAATATCGACGAGCCCGAAAACTGATTGATAACATTGACGATGTTAATGATCGTTGTCAATGTACCAGCAATAATCAAAAGTATCGGTATTTCTGGCTGTGCTGGACACTGATTTACGAAAGAAGCACCTATAAATGAATTGTTAAATTAAAATGATTATGTTTGCTTGAAACTTGAAAACGAAACAAAAACAGAAACAAAATTTCGTAATGATGAAACTAATTAACAAATTCGCTCGCTGTTTCTATTGTTATTCCGCAAACGATGCCAGCAATTAGTGATCACTCATTAAAGGATGAGGAAAAATAAATTGAGTGAAATTATTAGAGAAGTTAATGAATCGAAAGCTACATACCAATAATCAGCATCGCAACAGGTATAGTGAGTGTGGCGAATATGCATCCGAGCCATGCGGCTGAAAGAAAAGATTGAAAATTAAGCAAATTTCTAACTCGCGTCGTGAACATTATTTACACAGTCGGTGATGGCGTTGTCATGTAAATGCTATCGTCTGAAATTTCTCGTTTTCACATTGACAACAAGTAGATTATAATAAATTACTTACAAGATCCCACGATAATTGCGAATAGAGCTTTCGTAAATGATTTATTGTCGTCGGTCGCAGCTCGCGCCTGTCGCACTTTGTATAAGAACTCAGCGCCTGGTCCCGGCGAGTCCAGCGGCGAAAAGTCACCTATCGATAGAAAGCGCATGATTTCGATTAGGGATACCAAGATTTGAGTTCAGATTTGCGTTCGATGGAATTTGATAATGCGTTTGCATTTTTCGTTCTCTCTTTTTGAACGCACAATGTCTTTCCGCTAATATTATATTGTGAAGCAGCAATATATTTGTATTTACTCAGCGAAGATTGTGGTTCTGTTAATGGATAACCCTTGTCGTCAACAGCTCCATATTGTGATATATTCAGTTCGGATACGGTTGGCGTGCGACCTAATGTCTGGATACAGAAAACAAAATGTTGCGGATAAATGGGAAAGAGAGGAGAAGCACGAAGCAAATGTTTAAATAAATTCGTTTGTCAAGTTTAAATGAAAATATTGAACTCACCTGCTGCTCGTTGTTAATCAAATCGAGCGTACTTCTAAATTCGGACATTTAAAGCTTAACTAGCCTTCTTTTTTGGGGCAATGTTTAGATCTTTTTATAGCGAAAAAGCAGCAAAACAATAGTGCGTAAAACAAAATTTTGCTACAAATGTAGTAATTGAAAATGTATTTGAAGTGCAGGTGTTTTTGAACGCACAAACATATGCACCGCTTTTGATGCTAGTACGCGATCATTGTACAGCACTTGCCAGAATGTTTTGCTGCATTATCAATATAAAATCGGTTTACTTTGTGTAAGTTTTTCGCGAAACATTGTACGCCTTTTCGACGCTCTTTTCAAACCATTTTGCTTTCTCGCTTAATCTTTTTGCGGAAAACATGTCTTTGCAGTTTAGCGAACTAATTAAACGACTAAATTCTAATAATGATCGGCAAATAAAAATGCTTACAAACTGCTTCTAACTAATCTCTTCGTAATTAAATTGCGAATCGATTTATACGATTTTACTCTTTAGGGGGGGGGAATGAGAGATTAAAAGCAAGCGAAAATGCTTTGATGCAGTTTTTTATCGATTTTTTCTATGTGAAAACAAACCAAATTCTA
>NCKU01002464.1:0-19029 GCA_003675995.1 Dinothrombium tinctorium
AAAAAGGATCGATTGGAGTGTATACAAAAGTTTTGAAATACGTAAAATGGATAGAAAGCTATATTCAACGATAATTTGTTAAGAGACAACATGTAAATGAAAAATGCCAATTAGATTTAAATTGTTTTACTTTTTTCAATTGTTTTACACCTCCATGAACAATTTCTTGTTGAGTACTCATTAAATCATTATCTCTGAATCTTCACTGTCCGTGGTACTTATATACAATGCATTCGGTAAAATTAAATATAAACCTAAAATAATGGCGTCAACAATTTCTAATTCAAAATTATTACACGATTGTAAATTTCTTTACCAATTTCTGCGTAACCAAAGCAAACCTTTAAATAGAAAGTAAACAAAACCGAGTGAATAGATAATGATTTCTCTTTGATATCGTTGCTGACAATCCTGTTCGAGCGCAGACAAGCGACGTGAAAGTATTTTCATTTGGCGTCTTAAAACAGCAACTTCATCAATCGAAGTGCCCGATTGATTGAGGTTATTAATAGTAGCGTAAAAGGTTTCGTTTTCAGGCGATTCTTCGGAGCTGTTCGAAAGAAGAGATTAAGCAATGAAGAGATCAATAGTTAAAACCTGGAAACATCATCGACCGAACTGAGAGCGAAACCATTTTCGACTTGCTTCTTGAAAGCTTTTTGTGTAAAGTGACTTTTCGAAGAGTTCAAATCAGTTTCGCTGTCAATAGAAGGAAACTTATGCTGAGCAGTGAGTGTTTCCGGTAACGGCATTGACTGGGCTACGCTCAAATCATTGAATACTGCCGCATTCGCATCCATTTTCATTTCGCGTATCAAACTGTCGCTCGGTAGATGCTTATCGCCACCGACCACCAATATTCTCTCGGGGACATGCATCCAGTTGTAATCGGCGAGATGCGGTGCTTTCTGATCGAAAAAGTGCGAATCGCGCGCTGCTTTGGCGTCTGGAGAAGGTAAAACCGAAATCTTTTCAGGGACACGCATTTTATTAGATATTTCGACGATAAACTCGGAATCGAATAGATTTGAACCGTCGAATGTCGGAACATTTCTCGAAGGGCTGTCGGTTGTCGCCATCGCTTTGTTTTCGCTTTCTTTCATTCACTTTTCGTTTGAATTGCGTTTCGTCTTCAAAGCGTCAGTTTTCGTTACATTCCCACCGACATTTGGGTAGTTTCCTCGAGCACAGATGGCGAGCGAAGCGCGTGCCGCAAACGCACGCTTTTGTCACATTTCTCGCGAATCGCAACTCTTTCAAAATTGAATTCGCACTTTGTGCGTTTGAAATTTAGATTTGCTCGCATTTTCAACTTAAAACAAGCGTTGAAACCGTCGCTTTCCGTAAGATGAAATGAAAATTCACGCACGCAGTGAAAACCAAACGTGAAAAGCTTTTTCGGTCAAAAGCACTTTATACAATGAGTAAATGTGTAAAACTTCCGAACAAAAATTCTGAACGCTGTTTGTCCTGCTTATCGCTTTTGGAAGTGATTCAAAGAAGTTGCAGCATAAATCAGCAGCTATTTTTCACGTGCACTCGGAACAAATTGCTATTGATTGGTGCTTGATTTTCTTACTTTCTCTTTGAAATTAAGATTTTATTCATTTAAACGCTTGTCATTAATTGATTTCCACTTTGGTTTACAAAAATCACTGAGAATGAATTTGTAATAGAATAGCTTTCGTTAATTGAAGGGTGCTTTGAAAAGTGAAAGAAAATAAAGAAACGTTTTTCACGAATTGAATTAGCAAAGTTAAACATCACATTAATAAAACTAATCTAACTAAAGCCGACTTTTATTTTCGCCTTCGATAAACAGAGAAAAAGTGAAACTTCGCATTACAGATCTTCGTCATCTTCGTCGGGCAAATCGACATTTTGCGCTTCGACCATTTCGGCCTCCAACTTTTTAAGGTGTTCGGGATCGATCTGTACTTCTGGAGGTGCGAGCGCAGGCATGGCGACGAACTCCAAGTTCGGGTCTCCAATCAGCTTTCGCGCCAACCACAAAAACGGTTTCTCGAAATTGTAATTACTCTTCGCGCTAATATCGTAATACTAAAGAGAGGCAATGAGCTTTTAGAGTGAGAAGACGAGGCGAACCTGTAAATTCTTTTTCCGGTGGAAAACAATGGACTTTGCTTTAACTTTTCTATCTTTGATATCGACCTTATTTCCGCACAGTACAATTGGAATCGTTTCGCAAACGCGCACCAAGTCTCGATACCAATTGGGAACATTTTTGTACGTGACACGCGAAGTAACATCGAACATAATGATAGCGCATTGACCCTGAATATAGTAACCGTCACGCAGACCACCGAACTTTTCTTGTCCCGCGGTGTCCCATACGTTGAAACGAATTGGACCGCGGTTGGTGTGAAACACGAGTGGATGAACCTCAACACCGAGGGTTGCTGTTGAAGCATAAGCAAAAAGGCGTGCGTTGAGTCTAGAAATTGGCCGCTCGAGTGAAGCGAATACATACCGACATATTTTTTCTCGAATTCGCCGGTCAAATGTCGTTTGACGAATGTCGTTTTTCCGGTGCCACCGTCGCCGACGAGTACGCACTTTAAAGCGAAGCGAAAATCAGAAAATCAGCGTTTAAGAGAGAGGTGCACGCCTCACCTTAAAATTAGGAATGTTGTCGCCATCCAACTGCTGCACATTCGGTGCCTGCATCCTGCCGATTGGATTTCGGTGTGAATCAGTCGCAAACCAAAAACGCAATTAGAGATCGAAACGCGAGGAAAGGCTGCAAAAGAAGCGATAACCTTGAATTGGCTGCGATCGACCGCCGATTCGAGCGAACCGTCGCTTAACGATGAGTTTGAGCGATGGTTTCGCAAAGCGAGGCTCGCTTTCGAGAGACGAGACGCACCTCTTTAGAAAAGAACGCGGCGAACGTTTGAAATGAAAGCGGGTTTTGAGAAACGATCGCGAAAACGAAAAGTGGAAAACACGCTTTGTTCGATTCTTCGCATTTGTCGCTCGATTCAAACGCGTGTCGCGCTTTCGTTTGCAGACGGCGCGCGCTGCACTTTCGGCGCCAATTTCGGTTCCGTTTTCGTACTAATTTCAAACGCAAAAAACGTACTTTCGTTTAAAAAACTGAAAACTTTATTTTTAACGCAGAAATAAGCAATTAAAGCAAAAGAACCAGATTACTTTTCTTTGAGATTAAATCAAATATAAGATTTAGATATGAAGTAACTACTTTGTAAATGAAATGTAATTTGAATTTGTATGCAGTGCCTCTTTTTGACTATTCAGAAAAGTATTTTAAGTTGGACTTTAACCAATTACGTAATATATTTTGCATAACCTCTTTCCACCAAAATGTCGTGAATAAAAGTGTCTCTATCTCCTGTAGTATCACAAAGGGTTAATTGCAATACGGGTTTACCGTCAATTTGAACAATGTTTTTTACTGTGGCTACGAATGCTTTATCTTTTACAAGTGTTGAGAATTCAAGGCAAGCCACAACTTCCCAATCGTCATTTCTAGGAGTTACATCAGCCAATGAAGCTTTTAAAGCTTGCATTGGCAATCGGCGAAACTGGGTAAATAAAGGCTGAACATTTTTCAATTCGATGTTATGCATGTCTCCGTAGTCAACGAAATAACCAACAATTATAAATGGATCTCTACTACAAATCGTTTCAACCCTAACTCTGTACCAATATTGATCTTCAAGCCATTTAACGCATATGAATTGGCCAGGTTTAATCAAATCCGGATGAAGTTCGATACGATTTTCATCTTGCTCGTAAAAATTGAACATATCTTCCATTAATTTCTGGAATTGAGAATCTTTCAGAGTGGATTCGTACGTTTGAACAGTGAAATTGCTTGGAGTGGCAGCCAGACTCACGTAAACGTCAAAAAAATCGTTATCTAATATTGGATTAGGCACGATTCGGGGGAGAAGAGGCTCAGGAATAGCTTCGGTACTTCCAAAAACATTATCGTCGCCTGATATGTTTAGTTTGCTAGCATTTAAATTTATCTCTTCCAAAGCAGAATCAGAATTTTCATTGCCATTAATAGGAGTTAATGAAGATTGGCGACTAGTTGATTGTGAAGAATTTGGGGTTTGATCTAAGATAAAAAAAGTAAGATATACTTTATTTTAAGTAATTGACTGCTTACTTCTTGAAGTAAAACCATTTTCATTAGATGAAACGGGTGCTATTTTTGGCTTCAGAATATCAGGTAATGAATCATTTCGTGTTCTCTCTTTAACTTCAATCTGCTCAAAGGCTTCTTTACATGAAGCTAATTTCATGTTGACCACAATGTAATCGGCATTCACATTCAAAAAAAGCTCGATAAGGGGCGGAGAAGTTTCGTTTGCTTTTTTAATTACTTTCATATCAAGTAATTCTGTTCCCTGAACTATCTCCGAATATTTTTCTGATGTTTTCTGGCACCATTTTAAATTTGGCTCTTTCGGAACATTATCCAGACGACATTTGATGGCAAGATATGGAATGGTGTATAAGGGGTCAACAGATGCATCAATCAATCTTATTTCTGAAATTTTAGTTTCTCCTTCATTTCCGAAGTCAAGATAATAAATTTTGATCTGGTTTTCGGAAACAATATCAATTATTTTAACTCGATACCAATTTTGGTCATCTTTGTATAATGCGTAACAGGTAACACCTTCTTTCTGGTTTTTCAGTGCTGCTAAAGTTGGCTGCTTGTTTCCTTTGTGATTGCAAACTTGATTTACAGAAGGCTGTGCTGTTTCAAATTTAATGTACAATGGGTCGTTTACTTGCACATAAAAATCACCAGAATCTGTATAATTGACGACACAAACAGAAGCAGTTCGACCATTTTTGAATAAATCATCATAATAATGAACTCTTAAGAACTTAAGCATTTCATCATTAAGATCCAAGTCTTCTGGATTTGATGTGTCGTATAACTTAACCTCAATAGGATCTTCTCTGTTGGTAGGTACAGCGACAACTGCTGCATCTTCGATAGAAGTGATTAGCGTTTCTAAATAATCTTTGCCTACAGCACTATCAGCAAAATGCTTCAAATCAGCCAATTGGCATACAAAAGCCTGGAATGGCAATGTTAAGAAAGAAGAATCCAATTCATGGAGAATATTTTTAGGAAGTTTTTCTTCACCTCCTTCATCTACAAAAATACAGGTAATCTAAAAGAAAAAGGTTATATTTTATCGAGTAGATTGGAGGACTTACGCCATCATCTTCAATTTTTTGGACATGGACTCTAGATGTTGTTTCGTCAAACTTTGCGGCGTAAAGTCTTCCAACAACAATGTTTTCGACTGGTCTTGGATTTAATGTGTAAAAGTAATGAAGCTTATCAACTAAATCAACGTAATCACCCTAAAAAATAAAGATGAGAAAAAAAAAATTAAACAAGACTTACGTCATATTCAATAAGCCTCATTATGACTTCATTTGCACTTATTACTCTAGTTATCACAATATCCCATGTTTCAGTTCCTGGAAGAACTAAGCTTTCAGGCATTTCTTGAACATCTAGAGTAGCATTCATTTCAAAATCATTTGGGGTCGGTGGAGGTGTTTGCGGAGATGCAGTGGATGAAGTTGCAGATGATTTACGTCTTTGCTTCACAATACCTACCGTTATGACAACTTTGTTTGTATACTCTTTTCTGAAAATGAATAAAAACGATCAAAATATAACTATTCAAAAATATTCTTTCCACTAACTTTTCGACTTCAAAACGCTCAGGATAAGTCTCAATGATATCAAGCCAATTTTTTGGCAACCTCTGTTTGAATTTTTCTAAGTACTTTTGTTCCAATCCATCATGAAACATAAGATTATATCGATCTTCAGACAGAATCTAATTGAAATGATTGATTGAAAAGCACCATCTATGTAAGCTTTCTTTTTTACCTCAATAATGTTAGAAATTAATTTATTTTTTTCAGCAGTTACATCAGTTCTCGATTGCACTAAAGTGAGTTTAGGTTTAAGTGCTTCATAAGCTTTGTGAGCTGCTTCTTCTTCAGCTTCATCAGGGGTTGAGAAAGTTGCAGGATAAGAGTTGAATTTTTCGTTGCCAACAACAACAGTACCAACATAATAGACTCGACTTTTTTTCTTATCACTACAACCTAAAGATCTATATTTTGGTTCTCCCAAATTTAAATCTTGCACAAGATCTCTGAGTAGCAATTTATAAACAACTGAAGGTGAAGAAGGCCTCGAACCAGAAGAATATGATGGAGGGCTTGATTTATCATCGTTTCTTCGAGTTATTTTCATGTCAGGTTTGGTAGAAGTTATAAAAGAGCCTTTGATTACATTTGTTTGATTTTCGAACACAATAGTTCGTTCAGGAATAACTGAGGTATTGTACGAAGAGAAGGGCGGAACAAAGGATGAATCGAAAACTTTCACCTGATTGATGCCATGGTTTAACGGTTGTGGCTTCCTCGCTATATCATTCGTTTTATCAAAACTTTTGGATAATGCTGGTTGTTTGTCATTTAAAATGTTCGTCAACGGCTTTGTTTGCTGCGATGGAGATGAAGTTTGTGCTGAAGAAGGCTTCGGAGAAGGTGTTTGGAGAGGCTGTTGTCGAACTTGCTGCTGGGGAAGTCGCGTTTGTGGAGAAGGCTGAAAGGGAATTGCTTGTGTTGCTTGTTGCTGTTGTGGTTTTTGCTTAGAATTTTGAGTAGAAAAAAACCTGGGTGCATAAGTTGACCGCCGAACTGCTCCTTGAATATTCGGCCGGCGCGACCCGATAGGCTTAGGTGCATTAACTTTATGGGGCTTTTTCTTCGAGCTCTTCTGACCTCTCACCAGTTTTTCAATGTGAGCGGTTTCTTCACATTGAGTGTAGGTGGCAATTGTTTCAGCGCCGGACCTGTTTAAGAGAAGTGAGTGTTTCGGGAAATGGTGAAAAACTTTACTTTGAAAGAATAACGGTATCAGGAACATGGCGTAAAAAGTCTTCGAGACTTTTGTAACCAAAGGAGCGGTAAGGAATGTGACAACCATTTAGTTCTCTGTAATCTGCTTCGAGTCTTCGCAAATTCAGTCCATATTTAGCACTTTGAAGCACGGCCCTCAAAGCTATTTTCACCGAGTTCAAATCGGCGTTCATATCTCTAAAAGAGATGAAACATCACTCGATTATTTTTGCAAATGCAAGCAAATGAATGCAGTTTCGATGAATTAAGTCGAACTTCACTGTGATCGGAATTAAGCGGTTACAAATAAAATGAAAAAACCGATAAACAACGAGCGCATAAACAGATAGATATTTGGCAAAGTTGAAGAGAGAAGTGACCGAAATGTGAGAGACAAAATCAAACGCAATGAAATGGAAGAAACGAGTCAAGATTCGTACGGCGACACGACTGTCGGCGACACGTTCTCGAATTTCTGCTCACCTTTCTCCAGCTTTCAATGTTTAGTTCGAACTGAAAATTTGCTGGCGTCGAAATAAGAACAAAGAGGTGAGAAAGAAAAGAAGGATCGTTCGAACAAAATTCTCGTTTCAAATCACGGCGAAAAAACAAATAATCGCTGATTTTCTGTCTCAACGCGCGTTCGATGTACGCTTCTTTCCGCGAGATGACGTCGCTTTGTTTTTCGGGGTTTTCGCCTCGTAAACGGTTCTTCGCGCACTTTTCGCGCAGTTTTTCGCCGCGAAAACAGGGATATTTCTCGGAATTTGTTTATTTTTAAAATCGACTGTACTTTTGTTTCTAAACTTTATTTATGAAAAGTGGTTCAATAAACTTTGAAAACGAGCGCTTTGCATTCACCGTTTTGCTGCTGCTTTCACACTTGTTTCTAAGTACTTTTCACTTAATTTTCGAGTTTTATGCATTCTTTAACGAGCATAACTAAGAAAATATAAGTGCCGACTTAAGAGAGAAAGATTTTCGTGATAATGCTTATTCAACAATTCTTGCGCACGTGTGAGAATTAACTGCTTTTATTCGACGCATTAACCATATGCGGTGAATTTAGTTTGCAAAGTTTGCAACGGTTGCACAACTGTTTACCGGTAGTGACGCAATCAAAACTGTGAGTATGGCAATTACTTATCACTTGAAATAGTGAATTCGCAGCCAATAAGATGATTAAGAAACAAAGAAATGCATTTAAAATTGCAAAATCACTATCATACAATCGTTTCTTTTGTCTGCAATGCAAAAATGCGGCAGGAATGCTAATGACGAACACGTGCGTTATTTATTTGATTAAACAAGCGCTTTTATCATTTTCTTTTCCATGAGAAATAGATTTAAGCTGTTCAGATTTTTTTTTTTTTTTTAAATTTATCACATTGAGTTCGCGTTAATTCGTGTTTTCATTTAAACAAAGCATTAAGAATTTTTTTTTAATTAAATTCTTTCGTTCAATACATCCGTAAACTTTAAATAGACATTTAGACTAATACATACACTGAATCGCATAGAAATCTTCACATTGTTGTATGTTAAGTATATGGAATGTTTACTAAATATGGAAAGATTTCATTTTGATTTAAGTGTAGTTGATTGATTATAGAATTCGAAAAATTCTAATTAGAAAATTTTATTAATCTCACTACTCAATCAGTTTCGTGATCAAAATTCGAATCGATTCTCCCTTGACACAATGCACGTTTGAATCGTGTTGAAATCAATTGATTACACAAACGTACGACAAATAATTAAATTATCAGCATGTGTCGATAACAAATCTTTCTGTTTCACATATGTGCATTTTTTCATTCTAATAAGTGTTTTCTGCATGTGATCGGCGTATGAAGCTATTTTTGTCTAATGACGTTTGATTTTTGAAAGCAAAAATGTCGATCTCTAATCAACACGATTTTAAAGACGATAAAAATGATTCAAGTTCAACAAAGCTCATGATCTTGGAACGGAATTATCAATTTGCACTTTACAACTTATTTTGCAATTAAAAAAATTTGCTTTTTTGCAATTAGATATTTCTTCTGTGAACGTCGTTGAGATGAGGGCAAAATGAATTTTATTGACTTATTACTATTGTAACAATCAGGCTAAAGGTTAGTCATTATGTGTTGCATATTTTCGCGAATAAATAAAGTTTAATTGTGAAAAACGCTTGTAATATTCTGAGCGTGTTACCTAAAGTGTTCACTAAATGAGAAGTTGTATTTAAAATAAAGTGTTCAAATATCTTATGTAGCTTAATGAGTCAGACGATAACTTTTGAATATCCAAACTTGACATTTAGAAATCATAAAATAATTATCAAAATCAGTTTTAAGTTTTTCTTTATTTTACTCTGAAAATATGTCTGTTGAAATATTATATTGCACAAAAAATAAGATCTGAAATAGTGAAATTACAATTGATATGATTTAACGATCAGTATTTTATATTAAAAAGCAAATATTGAATAATTTTAATTCGACGGAACAAAAATATACTATTCCAAAAAATGCTTTTCAACTCTCGTAAAGGGAAATATAACATTAGGTTTTGTTAAAAATTAAAACAATTCATAAATTCTGCACTAAATAACAAATTCAACATTCAAATATAAATCTTAACAGTAGTGCACTGACATGATAGGTGAACTTTGACATTCGATAATGCAAAATCGTTATAAATCTTGCTAAAAAAGCGAAAGACGGTTTTACAAGTTAGTATATGATTTAGTCGGTTAAAGAAAATTGGATCGTACTTTAAAATCTCACACAGGAATGATTTCATTCCAAATATCAGTGTTGATATATTAACTACTCTCTAATGAAAAAATATTTTGCACATATGCGATTGTCAAAGTCCAAAATTTGTGTCAATATTATTATTATATAGCCTCTCAGCAATGTAATTGTACTATTTAACAAATTCCATTATGAAACTATGAAACATTCAATAGTCTCAATTGAATCGACTTTTTTCATGAATTTAAAAAATGATTATCCTAAACTAGATACAATATCACTTAGAAACTAGCTTTATAAAAAGCAGTTTAAAGTTGAAACTAGCGTTGACTATTTGGTTAAGAGCATGTTAGACCTCATTCAAAAATCTATCACTTACTGTCATTCTGAGCGTTAGCAGCTTATGGGAATATCAGAACAAATACTTTGGCAAAAACTTGGTGAACAGTAATAGAATAGGTACGGATTAGTTCCATGAAAGGCATTATTTTCTAATTCATAGAAGTAGCATAATTAAATGCTGATATCGAATATATTCGGACAATCGGAATAATTTCTTTCCCAATATTTCCCGGTAAAAATCCAATCATCTTCATTAGTGCATGTATTTTTACCTCTTTTGAACCACCTAAATCAAAATATTTTGTAAAAAAAATTAAAAAGATAATCGACGTACATTGGGTGCCATTCTTCCTTTCTCTTCTTTCGCATCTTTCTGGTTTCTCGTTGCTTTTCTTCGAGTAAATGTTTTAAATTCGCAGCTTTCTCTAAAAAAGAATACAAATGAAAAGTTGTAAATCAAGAACACACATACCTAAATCGCCTTCCTCCAGTGCTCTGACATCAGGTCGAAGACGACAATCGGTAGGTGGAAGGTATTTTTTCATTCCTTCGCGAAATTCATTCAAAGACATAGTGTTAAGAGTGAAGTGATAATAGTCTGCAGAATATTCGGGTCTTTGATTGACTCTCCACAAAACTTTTGAATTTGGAATGTCCAAAGAATGTGATGAGTCGCTTTTTGGGATACCATCACTATATTCTAGCGGCGGCGGTAAATTACCATTACTGGCATCAGGAATATCAAGTGAACTTGAGCTACCAGTAAGCGATTTTTTTATGCTGCTGAATTTTGAGAACATTTTACGTGATGTGGGCGAAGAGTTTCCGGAAGAGGGTGACTTTTTTCCTTCATCTGTATCGACTTGGTCTGGTATTCGGAAACGATTTTCATTGTTTTTCATATATTCGTTGTAATCTTCTACATCTGCAGATTTCAAATAATCTGTCCATTTTCCATAAATAAAACGCAATTTTACATTGCTGACGATTGCAACAGTTAAATATGATGTATTATAATAAAAGATATCTTAACTCACTCTCTAGATAAGATAAAGCCTTCAACTCTATGGAGATCTTTGCCAAACCAGCCAGCAGGTTTAAAATTCAACACAGCCCTTAAGCCATTAGCATGATTGATTATTTCCATGTTTCCATACTAAAAATTGTTAAACAAGCTAATAAATAATACTAAGAATTAGCACTTTGTGTACCTGTTCAAACCATAGTTGTCCAATAATTATATTATGCACGCAGCTATTGACACTTCGCCATGTGTACGATTCGTTATAGTTAAGCATTTTCAATGTAAGTAATCCCTCAGGTTTAATTTCCACAAATTTGCCCCAAAATCTCAGTTTCGGTTGAACAGAAGTACTAAAAACCCAATTTGGCGTCTCGGTGTGCGTAGCTGAAATCGGTGGGTGATGACTGACCTGTTCAGCAATAAGCCGAAAGTCTAACTTTTCGTTGATTAATTCAAAAGTCTCGCCCAGCAATGGATTGAATGGTTTAAATAAGCGATTTAAATTGTATGATAAAGAAGCTACTGCGAACGTTGCTACATACTGTTTAATGAGAAAAATTCATTTTATGCACACAGAAAAGTTGTTGCCTACCTCCATTCGTTGAACAGGATCCGCGCACTTATCAGCTTTGTCTAACAGTTCGGCGTATTCCAAATTTTCAGATATTCGCTGCAAAAAACTCAAAGGCTCATTAAAGTGTACAGGGATTGTTATTCGTGAAAGTTCTTTGCCAATACAATGTCTTAAAATACTCCAAATGCTGATATCGCTGCGAGGCACCATTTTCACGGGAAGACGATCTCTGGTCGAGAAAAATGGACCGTTAATTTCTAATTCACGATACTTTTATTTCAGATGCATTCGAAAAATCGACAATAACACTAATTATGATAGAAGGAAAACATGAAAAAGCTCAGTTCGATGTGACGTTCTGAGAACGGTTGACATTGAGATTGAAGCATCGAGATTACCTCGTCTTTTCGTCGCTGTATTCCTCTTCGTTCCAAGACATGTCGAATTTTGTTTTTCCTAGTCACGTTCACTGTTTCTGTTATCGCGAATTGCAAAAAAAAGGGCAATCAATCGAGGCGAGGATTAGACGCTAACAGATTCAGGTTCGCAGCGACAACGCTCAGTTTCATCCGCTTGTTTGCAAATTGAGAAAAAGGCAATTAAAGTGTGCAATAAATTAAAGAGAAGAGAAGAGAAGAAACGATGGCACGAAAAGCGAAAACAGAGATCTAAACGACGTCTTCTCAGTTTGCGTTCGCTTTTCGTTTTGACGATCGTTTGACGATCGCTTTGAAGGCGGACTCTGCTTCGCAAACATCGTTCGCCGACGGTGAGATGGTGCTTCCGTCGTGAACAGCTGATAGTCGTGCGACGTTAAACGAGAGGTCAAAGAGAACAAAGCACACCATTCAATCGGCCCTCACATGGCACTGCGTTTGATTGCATTCGACTTGAGTAAACGTCATTTGCAGCTTCGTCCGATCGCTGTCAGAAGCATGACCTCCGAATGGGGCTCAGGTTCAGGAAAGGTATCGCAATCACTTCGTTTCTCACTTGACGCATTTACATAAATGATACAGCAGACTGCAATCGCAGACCGGTGAAAAATTATTTTGCCTTCTGCTGTATCAAAATGCTTTCCGCTCACTTGTCTATAATTTAGTCAATCTTATTTTACTCCAATTATTTGGTTTATAAATCATATTTAATCAAATGGTCGCTGTGTTATAGGGTGGAGGTACAGGAGGCGCAATTAGAGAAGCCGGTGGAGCGTTCGGCAAAATGGAAACTGCACACGAAGAAGAGTACTTCAGACGCAAGCAAAGAGAGCAATTGGAAGCGATGAAAAAGCATCTGCACGACGAAATCGATCGCCATAAGATGCTGATCAAGGAGCACGAAGATGCGATTAGAGAATCGAAGAAAAAGATCGAAGAATTAACAAAAAACTAATTTGCTTTGTAAATTGAATTTTATGGATTTAAAGTGAATTCATATGAATGACAATTGAAAAAGTAGCTTTTGAATTTCAAAGAAAAGCGTAAAAGTCGTCTATTAGAGAGGAAAGTTGTAATTTGATTAGTTATTTAAATCACTTTATAAAATTTCTATAACGCAATATTTTCTTTATCATAATCACAAATGTCGTGAATTCAGGATCCTTAAAATAGCGATCGATAAGATAGTCCAGCTGCACATTGTTTAAACTTGCGTGATCTTTTTCTGCTGATGCCAAGTTGAGTCGATAAGCTTCCTGCAAATCTACAATTTATATTGCACTTCAAACTTCAAATTTATTTAACCTGTAATGTGACTTCTGTGTTCTCTTTGATTATGTTCACACAAAACGAACCTTCGGAATAAGTGCGCTTTTTTTATGTCGATCAAAGCGCTTACTGTAGCGATTAAATCTTCTGCTTGCCTTAAATCAGCTAATTTCAGTTTAAATTGTCGATGTTTTTCGTTGATGCTGACGACGACAGACAAAAAGCTCGTTTGTTTTACAAACACTTTTAAACTACACGATTTTCTCAATCGGATATGTTCTTTACAAGATGTTCCTTTCTTAACTGAAAGCGTGTTTTATCTGTGATCAAATAGTAAGTATAAATCGTTGCCACCATTTGCGTTTTCAATTTGCTGTCAAATAGTACCAAATTGTAATATAAAAAGAAGCGAACATTTGAATACTTACCATCCACTGTTTGTTATCGTTTTCCTCGATTGTGGTGCAATTTTGTGTCGAGTTTGTTGTCGAAATGGTTGATTTCGACAAACAAAACGAATAAAGCAAAATATTTCACCGTTTTTCTGTGAAAATATTTTCTTTCACTTGTTTTTCAGCGATTTTTTCACTCATTTTGCGTTTCGAAAAAGGAAAATTCGAATTTTGCTTTTCGCGCTTTTTCTTCGTTTCGGTCACAACTTCGCTAACCGAAGCCTTCGGTTCCCATTGATGCTGCACAACTTTTGCAATCAATTACGAAAACCGCCTTCTTATCTTCATTTTCCATTTTTCGCACCATTACCACTCGTTTTCAGTGTAATTTCAAATTTCGATTATCATTAAACGACTTACGAAAAAAATTAAAATTAATTAATTAGTTTCAAATAAACTTTGTCACGTTATAAAATTTTTTGCGAAGATAAATGATGTCAATTGCTAATAATGCATTTATTCATTTAATCTTTGTTTATACAGCAAACTTAGACAAAATGTCTACTCTTGCTTAGGTTCCTTATAAAATAGTTTAAAATTTTAATTTCAGAATAAAATTGATTGTTTGGACACGAGTGCACACTCTTTAGGTTTTATGAGTTTTGTTATAAAATTTTAGACACTAGATGGCAGCAGCGGTCCCATAAGCTAAATCGAACACATTTTTAGTTTTCAACTGTAATTTTGCAGTGTAATGTAACGATGAATGCCCGGAAACAGGTGCACACGTGGGAACAGGTGGAAATTTAAGGAGGAAAATATGACGCCACAAGAAATTAAAGAAGTTATAAGAAGAATGGAAGAATCAAGAAGATAAGCAGAAGAGCGAGCAAGAGAGGAACCAGAAAAACAAAGAGAAATGCAATAAAATGCTGAAAGAACTAAAAACAAAGAAAAAGCTTATATTGGAAAAACTTTATAAGAAGTTAGTGTTTTAGATAGTTTTTTAGTAAAAGTTGAATTTATTAATCTAACATTTTAATAACTTCTTTTCTTGTTTCAGTTCTCCGCCAATAGAAATTAAATCTAAAACTGATTTTTCTTGTCTTATAAATTGTTTTGCTAAATTTCAAATTAATATTTGTTCACTAAATTGTTCTAAAATTCTAACTTTTGGTTGAGTTTGAATAGGCATTGATAAAAGTGGAAATGCTATATTATCTTTGACAAATAATTTAGGATACACTTCCAAAATTATCAATTTCACCAAGTACTTTTGTATTAGCAAATAACATACTTGAAGGTGCTTTAATTTTTAATTTTTTAAACTACTTATTTTAGTATTTTAGTATCTTTATCTAATGTTTTTTGTAATAATTATTGAATAACCGTCTCTTGCTTTAACATGTTGATGACTGTTATTAATTATTTATTAATGACCGGAAACAGGTGGGAACAACTGTCCTGTAAACAAATTTGTGCAAATATTTTTGTCTCGACTGTAATTAGACTATTGCGCTTGCAGGAACAAGTGTTCTGTCTTCAGCGAGGGATACTTTCCGCATTGCGTCTTGGTCAGTACTTGCTATCAATCCGCGGCCGTAGCTCGTCTCGACGTCCGCTTTTTGCTTTTCGTTCGTTTAACGTGATTCTTTCGCTTTCTCATCGCTCGTAACGAAACTGAAGTTAATGACAACACTCTGCTTTCACTCAAAACAATACAAGGCTTTAACCATTTGTTTTGTCAGGAAATAATGATTCCGTTTTTTCTGTTTCATTCATTCAATTTCAATTTTCTCGCATTTTAGTTTTTGTTTCTAACAAAATTGATTTTGGTCTCTGAATTTGCATGTATTTCGCTGTCAAACAAACGCATTTTACATACCGTTAATTGTTCTCATATCGCTTCTTAAGCGTTGAGCAGAAAATGAAACTTAAAATTGAGACGACAATTGTTAAGAAAAACTTTCTCATCGCACATTTATCTCTAACCACACGTTTAGGAATATTTCAACAAAACATTTCACTTTTGTTCGCAATATGCGTTTTGATTTTTAAAATTGTTCAAACTGCGATTGAATTAATAGTGATTCGCGTTATTTATCACATTCTCCGAAAACAATGTTCACTGAACGAATTCATCGAATATTCACTGATCGAAGATGTTTGCGCCAATCGATAAAACACTGCGAATGAAAGCGGAAGCAGCTCATAAGCACGGGACTCGAATCGCAAATAGTCGGTAACTCGCAGCTCATATCGAACGAGTCCATTTCGACAATTTCGATGGCACACTTTTCAATAACAAGTGTTTGGAAGTATATTTGATCTTCGCTCAAAACCGCAGGCAGGTACTGTTCAATCGCCGTATCGTAAATTAATTTATACGCTTGTCTCGTATAGATCACTGCATTCGGCATCAGGTAATCAGAATCCAATAATTGCGTCAGCGGACCAGCGTTCTCTTCTTCTATGACTAGGCGTGGTGTAGTTAAGCTGCCGTAAACTTGAAATAAATTAGCTTTGAAATCTTTGTCAATGTTTGACAAAAGCTGAGAAAAAGGTTTTATGTTTATAACTGTATCGTCATTCACTGCTATTAAGAATTTTAGTTGTTCACAGTTCACTGTAATCCAAGAAAATGTGAAAAATGTTTTTAACACTGAATTCAGCAGTGTGTCATGGAAATTGGCTTGAATAATGTCGTCATGCTTCTCGTCTTCAGCCACAATCGATGCCTGTTGCGATCTGTTTGAAGGCAAGCCAAGAACAAAGAATACCTTTAATCCAGCATTTTCTGCATCTTTGCCCCACTTCAATCTTATGTAATCTCTTCTCAACGAATCCGAAGGCAAACTTTTGATCGCAATCACAACTGAAAAGTTACTGCATGCATTCGGTTTACCGATCACGGTTTCTTCTGCTTGTGTGATTTCTTCACGGTTTGCCAATACAATTTTGTCCAAATTTCTGTGACTTAAATAAAGATCATACAACGAAGGTTTTCTCATGCTGCAATTAATTAAAATAAATACTAAAAGTGCGAATGAAAATAAAAGAAAGCAGCATTGAGAATTCTT
The DNA here is from genome assembly GCA_003675995.1 of Dinothrombium tinctorium. Taxonomy (NCBI): domain Eukaryota; kingdom Metazoa; phylum Arthropoda; class Arachnida; order Trombidiformes; family Trombidiidae; genus Dinothrombium; species Dinothrombium tinctorium. The sequence goes on from NCKU01002464.1 coordinate 16,805, forward strand.
TTCAATGATAACAGTTGAGCAAACCATTTGTATTTGATACGTTAACTTGCTTGATAACGAACTTAAGTGATGATCGAGAATTCACACAGTATCATATATAAAATATATAGCATAGCATGTTGTTAAACTTTTTGCCATTTGAAGTTTTTTTACATCGTTTTTACCAAAACAGAGAATTTTGCAAACAGATGTTTCTATACTACAGGTGCTTGTGAAAAGAAAATTAATTCATAAATGAATCGCAAGCCATTATTGAATTCAGCTTAACTATTGTCATTTCTTCAAACTTGCTTTTCAAGTAAACGTATATGTAATCGTAAACTTCTCGTTAAACTTGTGTATTTATTCACAATTTTCTAAAAATGTATTTTAAATGAAAACTGTAAAATGCAATCAAAGCACTAATTCGACGTATTTCAGAGATAAAGGATTTCGCCTATTTTCATATTTTGTAATCTTTGTCGAAAATAAGTCGCTATATAAAATAGTCGATATATCACAATTTTCCCATCAAAGGCCGTCTTCTCGCGCAATCTTATTTGTTTCACCAAAATTAACATAAAGTCTAGGGAGATTAAATTTGAGCCTCTTTCCATTTTTGAATGAAACTTTTTATCTATGTTTAACATATGGTCATTTTGATTTTAGTTGAGAGCCAAAACGGAGCAAAGAAATTTTTTATAGGCAAAATTTTTATCTGTCGTGAATAAATATATTTTTTCAAGTATCGAAATGATATGTAAACACGATGAATTATTGATTAAACTGTAGGAATGGCATGACGCTATTGAAAACAATTGAATTTTTCATCTAGGATAATAGCCATGTTATCCGTCACGTGCAACTGTTTCCAACACTTATATTGAATCGTGTGGTTTTTACAGCCTTATAAAATTTGCTTTTTTTCAAAAACATGTCAAAATATACAATTCGAAATATTATTTATCAAAACTTAAATTTGCCTAACAAAATCACATTTTACACGTTTTACGATCAGAATGTTTTATTATCATTACAATTGAATGAATTTATTCCGAAAGGGCCTATCCAACAATGCACATATTATTAGAAAGGCCCTTTCGGAATAAATTCATTCAATTATTCTTCATCTTGTTCGCTCACACCTCATGATTCAAAAAGAAATCTTTTATTTAGAGCGAAATTGTTTCTTGTATTGACAATGTTTGTAAAATAAACACAATTTTGAAAATATATTGCTTGATGGAATCTCAATAAAATTGAGTCGAATCGAAATTTAAATAAAAATGAGAATGCTTAAAAAGACCAAAATTGTGTATGCAACATTCTAATCAAGTATACAGGCTGTTTTTATCAAACTTTGATATGATGATTTCGTAAAGAACTTTTAAAAAAACAAAAGATCGTGTAAAAATGTTTAAATAACTACAATGCGAGACAAAAGTAAAGTCACGGTTATTTCGCGAAAGAAAAACAGGACTAAAGCAACAATAGGATTACTAATTAACCATTGAAACATGTTGAAGTTTCACAAATATGTGAAAAATTTCACAAATATGTGAAAAATTTCACATATATTAAAAAGCAATTCTTAAAAATACTTTTGTCAACATGTGACAAAAGTATGAGGCCGGTTTATCAAAGACTGGTTCCTTTTGGTGACATTGTTTTAATGAAGGAAGCACTCACTCTCTTCAGTGAGTTGCAAAGAGTCATTAAAAACGCTAAAATGTCTTGTGGAACAGCGTTATCACCCGGAGAACCGGCAAAATCGACATTTTTAAAAAGCTCGCCCGGCACATCGAGGACAGTTGTTAATAACTATCTTCGAAACACCGAAAACTACGACATCCCAACCCGGCCTCCAGAAATCAATGGTACTGCTCGAAGACCTCTTTTTGATTCGACGAAATATTAAGCATGTTGCATGAACATTTTTTGCCACTTTATATTTTTGTCATTTAATTTTAAAATTTTTTAAAATTTACACAGCTTGTTTTTTAAATTTTTTCTTAATTTTTTTTACCTATTTAATTGTCAAATAATTAATCAAACTACTACAAATATGATAAATATTTGGTTTCAATACTCTTTTCTTAATAAATTCAATTTTGTTTCGATCCTAAACTTTTATCGCGCACTGTAATTTTAAAATTACCATCTTAACATTCAACAAAAAGTCGAACCTTTGGCGAAAACAGAATAGTTTGGTAGCTGTATTTTACTTGAAAACAGTTAACAAAAGA
>NCKU01002465.1:0-19026 GCA_003675995.1 Dinothrombium tinctorium
GTCAGTTTGGACATGTTTTAATTTGAGGATAAGACATCATGAAACAAATATTAATCAAGATAAAAGTTCAAGATTTATTTTAAAAAAACGCACCTTTTTGCATAAAAGTATTAAATTATCGATAAATCATTATTTAAAACTAATTCTTCGAATAATTTTCAATGTTATCTTATTTTCTCATACTTCTATTATTAAATAATCCATTTTTAATATTAAGTTTTAATCTTTTATCAAGGTAAAATATAATTAAGTGCCAATTTAATACTTATAAAGTTATAATGCATTTTTTAAACATCTCTTTTGCCTTTTTTTTCTCATAAATATTGCAACTCTTTAAGTATATCACAAAAATTGTTGAAAGTTAATATAATTGGAAATCATATTCTTTCACATTTCCCCATCTTTTTGTCTTTGAAACCATTCTTGCAATGCGCACAATTAATTAAAGATATAGTTACTACATGTGTAGAGAAAAAAGAATGTAGCAAAGAATTATTACGATTACATTTCATACGAGTCATCTTTGAGACAAGAGTATCGCATTCAGCAAATGTAAATTTGCTCACTCAGCGTAAGTAATTCAATTTTTTGCGAATGCTAACAAAGCCGTTAACCGAATCCGTATAAAAGAATAAAAGATCTGTTTGTATGTTTTCTACTTTCATCTAAAGTAAAAGAAATCGCGAATCCCGTGATGTGACCCCTCTGTTTATTATCAAACTACCTTTTTATATACAGCTGTCCAGCAAACAATGTAAGTTATTTGTGAAGCACAGTGACAAATTCTCGACCAAGCTTCATTGTTCAATATAAAAACATTCATTTCATTTCCTGCTCCTAAACCTTACTATACGAGTTTAATCCGCCATAAATTCTAAAAATTTGATGGCATCTGTATTTTGCCAAGTTAACATAATCTTTTTTCATGTCCACGCTTTGAAGTTACGCAGAACGAAATGCAAATTTAATTTACTAAAAAAATTTATTTCTATTCTATGTTATCTCTTTTTCTTTTGCTTTTTCTTTCAGACTCTCTCAATCAAAATTGAATTGAAAAAGTTTTAATATTCTCTTGCCTTTAACGAACAGCGATCAATATTTTCTTATAAAACTTGTTTTTTATTAAAATTTAAAACTAGATTCAATGTTATTGCTGCGAAAGAGAGAAAGAAAAATGTAATGCACATAAGAGACAGCTTTACCTTGTCTAACATCGATATCACTCTTTTATACAAATGCGCACTTAAATTGCTAACAAGCATTGTAGAATAAGATAGATTGCGACACTAAATCTCTCTCTTTAAAATCCTTTTCACCGTCAAATCTATTATGCGTTAAATTCTTCTTCGTGCACACTATTCGCCTAAGAGCTCACTTTAAGTAACGCATTGTTATTAGTCTCATTCAACCTGAAAGCAATATAAAACTTTCATGAATAAAAAAACATGCACATATATCATTCATATTTAATGTAGTAATTATTATTCGAAAAAAGAGCGTTTAATGTGAGAAATAAATCATTTTCTCATTTTTCTTAATACGTTTATCGAAGGCGTTGCAGCATTTATAAAAATATTTTTATTTGCGGTAACCGCCTTCGAAGCGTTTCAAAACAATTCTTGCGTTAAAACATTGAACCAATCTCACGGCGGCTGCTTTCTTTAAAAAAAAAGTTTCTGATATTACGAAATTTAATCCGTCTCGTGACATCAGCAGACACGGTTAATCCGTAGATTAATTATTTTTCTATGCAAAAGTTAACGAACAAAAGCGATGAATGTAAACGTGAAATGCAACGGTTTTAATCAACAATATTCTACGTATTTAATGGTGTTTAGTTCACAATGTATTTAGTAGAACGATCAACAAACGAACCATAATCATAATCCATATTCATAAGTGCTAAGAAATCAAAAACATTTTAATGAATGATGTAATTGATTATTGTAATGAATGTGTTAAGAAAAATAGAAATCGCGTCTTGCATTTTATTATTAGCGAAAAATGCTTAATAAAGAATAATTAGACGCTTCTGCAATGATTTCATTTCAAAAGCAAACTTTTTCACAGAAATTTTTTTTTATTATTTCATGTTAAAATTAAGCATTGTAAGAATAGAAAAAATGTGTCAACAAAATATAATTTGTTCTGTGTCTGCGATGGTTTACCACATGTTGTTTGTTGTAACTTCAAAAGATTTTCCTTTGATTCATTAAGAATAATATCACGAAGAGAAAAAATGCGTAAATTGTGCTTGGCCGCAAAATTGAAATGAAGCGAAGTAAGACAGTACTCTACTGTTAGCGCACAAGGTGCGACCAAATTTGAGAATAGCAGCTGCAATGCCTGGACACACAAACAACTCGACAGATGTTCCCCAGTACTAGTTTCTTCCTTTGAAGCGCCAATTTCTTTCGGAATATGTACGAAAAGCGTGCGCGCGACGCCCGCGGACAAACACGAGCAGATGTTTTGCCGACACGCGTTGGCACGTGGAGCAGGTGGTATTTGCCGTTTCGCGTTCGCCACACAATACAGTAATTTCTCTTTCGCTCTTATTTTTGTGGTGTGCACACTGTTCACGGATCTTAAGTTCTCGTCGCTTGCTTTAGCTTGTGGTGCGCGTCTTAGACAACAGCAGTCAGTGCAACACACGCACATAGTGAACACGATCGCAAGTTGTCGTCATTTCATATCGCAAAAATGTAAGTTCTGTTTAATTTTTAAAACTTAATATTTGCCTTCTTGCTGTTCATTATCCTCAACAAAGCGAATGAAATTTTTGATTAATTTTGTTTTCAAATATTTTTTAATTAGCGTGAGTATCGCTTTGAATGTTATATACAGGGTGCACAAATATTTTCAGAAACGCAGCCTTTATTTTCGTTTTTCCATTTCGATTGTTATGAATATTTTAAACTTTTATTTTTAATTTGATTATTGTAATATGTCATTCGTTAAATTTTTCGATTCAGTAAAATTTATGACGCCTTAACAAGCAGCAAAAAATAAAAAAAAGGTTTAAAAAAAAAATTAAAAAGTTTTTTTGACTACCTAACTTACTGTGAATATCAAAATTAAAATGTTTGAATCATTTATCACAAGATTAAAATGAAAAATTCTATGTGAGATAGCTTTTCTTGGCATAACAATTTTATAAAAATTATAATTTTGTCATTTAGGACACTTTTCGATTTTGCATATTTGTTTGTAAAAATTTTTGATTTCATCGCTTTTAAATGATATTTGTAGATAAACTCGATCAGATACCACTAATCATTTATGAAGATATTGAAAGCTTAAGCTTTTTCGCTTTTCACTGCTTTCATTCGATGAAGCCTTAAAAAATTCTCTAAAAAATTTTTATGATATGAAAGTTTGGTTTTAAATAATGAGTCGTCATTGATTATGAATTTATTATTAAAGCAAGCAAGCGAAGATCAAAGTCAAAATCGTTTCGTACAATCTCAGCCTGTATTTGCTCTAATTATATGAAAAGTTATAAAATTGAAAAGAAAAAATCAATGAACTCTTGTTTCTGCTTTCTGTTGCATTTCAAACTTTCACCTTTAATTTTAAATCAAATCTTTTTTCGAATTTGCTTTTCCTCTTTTAATATTGTTTTGCTTCCTTTCGCATAAACGATATGCCATTTATTTGCGCGTCGAGCGAAAGAGAGCGAGCGAACAAAAACCGAATCTTGCAAAAAAGAAAAAACTTTTTCTATGTATGTGTTAAAGAAAGTGTCTATTCTTCCAATGGCAACGATCCGTCGAAGAATGGTGAACTCCTGTTTTATTGATTTTAACTAAAATGGACATTTTCAAACTAAGCATGTGTTATGATCGTGGAGTAAGAAATTCTCTTTCACAATTTTCTTCTCTCGCGCTGCACATGCATCAGCGATGATGATGCTACTTCAAGATTCGATACCATTGCGTTTTCTTCGCACACTATAATCATGTATTGTATGTGTGTGCGATCTCGTTTATGTAAAAGAAGAAGAAGAAGCAAATGATAATAAGATTTACTGTTGCTTATTTCACTTTTATACTCGCTTTCAATAAGTAATGCAAAAGTGATCAGCAAACGAGCAGCACTGATATCTAGCCAAAGTTTCCTTCTCATCCGCCAATTTCATCACTGACAACTGTACACTGTTTTTCTATTATTCAAGGCGATTGATCGAAGTACTTTCACTGTGCTATTTCTCTCAATTCAACCAACTTTTTGCTCACTTGTTCTTCAATTCATTGCGACGATTCATTCCATTTCACTTTCTTCTTTTAACTCTGACATTGAGCTCGATTCTTCATCAATAATTCACTTTCAACTTCGCTCATCATCATCATCGTCGTCTTCAGAGAATCGTTTCAACAACGAGTAAAACTTTTTCAAAAATCTTCAATTCCGCCGAAATTGTCTTTTTCATTAAACGATGACTGTAAGTCGAGTAAAACTTTTTTGCAAAACTTCTTTCGAAAAAAATTTTTCTTTATAACCCAAAATTTTGCTTTGAACAAAATTAACTTGCTTTCTCTAATTTGAATTGGCCACCGTTTGTTGTTATAGCGAAAAGTTTTTTTTGTATATAGAGATGCATCGAGAGAATTCTAAATATCTTGAGGCTTAATTTTTCGTTTTTCGACCCAGTAGAGGCGAAAAAATAAAATGAGATGAAAACACAAATTTGCTTTTCGGTGGGTTTTTTAGCTTTTCTTTTTTATTTAAACTATCCAAACTTCACTGTCTTCACTTTCATTCTTTTCTTATTTACTAGAGCAGAAAAAGAAAGTTTGTGCGGAAAAAGTTCAATAGGACAAAACTTTTCTGTCTGTCTGTTCATCGTTTCGTCGTTATCTGAAAGAGTTGTGAGTTATCAATCTTTGGACTGATAAATTTCGGCAGCTAGAAAAATAAAAAAAAATTCTCTCCTTTTTACGCTTTCATAATAAGCACATAAGTGTTTATGGATAGCCGTTAAACACATTGAGTCAAGTACTGCACATTTTTGGGCATAAGCAAAAATATGATCGATGAACATTATTAATTCGATGATTTGAGTGGAAGTGAGCATTGAGCAATGTAGTATATATGATGTATGTACTGTATATACGTATGTACGTATGAGGTATGGTGCGCTAGTCTATGAATCTTTGTTTTTTCTAGTTTTTGCACATGAAATACTTGCGAAGATAAAAGCCTTTTTTGGATTATGACAGTCATTCGTTAGCGATTACCAGCAATAAAAGAGTTTTAGTGACATAACTTTTAGATTGCGCTTTCATGCATTGCAATTGCAGCACTAGAAGCATTACTATTATTATGATTATTAGCTCGCTCTCGCTAAATGTTTTGTTTATTTATCGCCGAATTTTCCACTGTTCACTAACCCTTTTGAATGCTATCGATTGAACCTTTTGAGCTTGTGTGTGTGTGTGTGTATCTTAAAGGCGTCAGCGATTGTTATTTCTCAACTCGGAACGAAAGACCTAAAATCGTTGAAGTTCGATATGGTTAAAGCAGCAGCGGTTTACTAAACTCTTCGTGGTAAAATGGAATAATGAAAGTTTTATTAACCTCTTATGATACTTGTTACTGCGCCACTTTTGTTCGAAGCACTCAAACTATTTTTAAGCGCCGTTAATGATGATAGTTTCTAAAGAAAATTAGCAAAAATTTTCTTTCTTTACATATTATGAATATTAAAATAGAATTGAAAAAGGTAATCTGGTATGTTATGGTGCGACAAAGTCTATGCGTATCTCTCATAGTGCAGAGGCTGAAACAAGGACACTGCTGACGTTTTTTTAGCAAATCGATAATATTACGGAATTGTCGTATTAAAAAAAAGCATTAGAATCGTAACATTCGCTAAAACTCGGTGAAAAAACGGGAGAAAGCAAAGCAAAAATGCGTAAAAGTGCTTTTTTTACTTCTTTCTCGACATCTCACTTGAATAAACGTTAATCTCGTCGATGCTAAAATGTTGCTGTCATTTCACGTTTGCACCTTTTCGCTCTCCCTTACTCGATGCAATTTACTATTATCTAATATACTTTTAAATTTTTTATTCATCCTTTTCACTCTCTCACTTTAACTCATATACTACACACACACACACTTTCGCTCAAATTCCACAATCATTTCACGTTTGCAATCATTTTGTCAATGTGAAAAATGATCAGCTGCCTTCAAAAGCAGACACCATGCTGCAACATACTTTCTTTCTATCTATTTGCATATAATTTCGTTATTGCGTTACCACTTTAAATGAAAGTATGAAAGTAACCTCAAACACGCAAACGGCTATCTTCTTTTTTAAAACAGATTTAGATTATTGAGCGAATCGAAAAATGGTCCACGCTTTCGCTTCGAGAATTTATTCAGTATCTCCTCTCTCTCTATCTCTTTAATTTGCGTATTAATGATTTTTCTTTCGCTCTCTTCTCTTCTCGCTAAATTTCAATGATTACTGAAGGATTACGTACGTGAATCAGATAGAAAAGTTTTAATCGAATCTGACATTTCTTACTGCAGGAGAGAGAAAGAGAAAAGAAGAACTGTACGCTATTAAATCTTGACCAAAATTTAGTTTCTCTTATTTCTTTTTCTTCAAATGTTTGTGTGCAAACAGAATATAGTGTTAATGTGAAGTAATCATGTGTAGATTTCGTTTAGCAAAAGGTTTTTTTCTACTTCGCCGCTATGAATTTTCGATTTATTCTTAAAGAGAATCTCCTAAAGCCATAAAAATAGTGAGATTTTTTCGCAAACGTGATTCGTTCGAAGTAAGCGATTTCGAACACATTTCACCATCAAATGGCTTCGATTTCGCTGCTGTTTTCGTGTTATAATTTTTACTGAATTAATCAATAAAATAAGAATGTGTTCAATGTTAGCATCAAAGGAGAAATGAATGTGAATACGTATTTGATCAATATAAATGAGCGTTTGTTTTGCTGTCTAAAATTGAATGCATTGCAAATCGCATTGATTATTATTTAAATTTGTATTCTAGCAGCAAAATTTAAGCTTAAACAACGTTTTATATTACAAACCTTTTGCATAGCGTATAATTCCCACATTAATTGAGTTTTCGTGTAGTGAAAAGCAAAACAACGCAAAACCGAAAATAAAAATATAAAGTAGCTACTAATTGCTTTAGCTCGTAGCCAGCACCTGTTGTTACTTTCGATGAATTCTGCTGTATTTCAGAGTAAAATTGGTTAAGAATAATTTACACACATTTTCTGTTTATGCATTTAATTCTTGCGTATGAATTTAATTAAATTTTATATACAGTAATTATGCGATGAAATCAGCGAATGTTTGAATATTAATCGTCGCTTAGTTTGATTTCGCACTTAAACACCTGTGGGAATTAATTGCTGATTCTAAGCAAAAAACTTAGCGTTAAATTCACTGCTTTCGAAATTATTGCGAAAGAAGGAAAGAGCAGAGCAAATGTAAAAAACAATATTCACTTTTAGCCGAAAAATCAAAAACAGTAAAGCAAAAAGCAAAACAAAAAAAATCATTTGATATCACAGCAAACATCGAATGGCGAAATTTGTCTTCTCGAAAAAAGAAAAAAGAAAAGCGTGTCACAAACGCGGATTGGTGTGAGTGAACATTTTCATTCATTCGTTCACTCGATGTCATCCGCCTGTGATCTTTTCTTTTTTGAAAAAGCAGTAAACAAAAACAAAATTCGCGTAATCGTCCGATGACATCGCAGTATTGAGAAAATTATTTCCTGTTCAGAAATTAGTTTCGAGAATTGTTGCTTCATTGCAGCGAGAACTTCTTTATTCGCACTAGGGTGAATAGAGCTCAGCGTAAGATAAAGAATAAATTATACTAGAAACGAGAAGCGCCTTCGAAATAACATCGCCTCTTTGTTTTTTCAAACTCGCTTAAGAACATAATCACATTTATCATCATTTGGCTCGGAAATTTAATGCTTTTTACGTGCTATCAATTCACTAGAATCACGCGTATGGAAAACGTAGTGTGCAATCGATTGCGCTTTTTCCACTCAAAACAACACACAAATAAAAGCAAAGTACAAGCATCCTTGTGAAGGTAGAAAATTCCCACAATTTTCGAGCTCTACAAGTAAAAGTTATTTAAGACGATGCATCTTTCGAACGAAAGAGAGCATAGAAAAGATGCGAAGATAAAAGCATTGTTTCGTTTGAGTGAAAAAGGACGAAGAACGGAGAGCCGAGAAGCAGTTGTTATGGTAACAGCTGCTATTTAAGCATCGCTAAATTTTATTTTATTTTTTAAATTCTTTAATGTGTTTCGCATCGTTTCGAAAAAGTTTACCTGAATTTTAAACAATTCACAACATTTACACGTTTCGTTTTCATCTTTGAACGCGAAAAAGAATCAAATGCATTTGAAAAGAAAAGAAAGAATTGAAAAATGCTCATCACTTATGCAACTAAATTGCTGCGAAGAAGTTTGCTTTGAGAGAATAGAAAAATGAGAGATTTACATAAATTTTCACACCGAAAATTACACAAAACGCTGATGATCAACGTGAAATAATTTGTTTCGAAGCGAAGCAATTTAACGCAGCAACTTTGTTCTTTAAGTTTTAATTGGTCTTATACGATTAATGTTTGGGTCTTAATTGAAAAATATGTGCAATAAGTTCAATGTCAATAGTTTAAAGCTAAATCTGGCCACTTTTTGAAAACACACGTCGCTCATAAATTAAAATCTGACAAAATAGAGTTCGCAAAGTGAAATAACCAAAAAAAGTTGAGTAAAAAAGTTGAGTGTAATTTTTCAAAGAACTTGAAGCTTGTAAAAAATAAGTTTTCTTTCTCATTTGTTTTTGAAGTGCATTTAAAATTTTTTAGAGTTTTTTCGCTGTTCTTTTTAAGCCGAAAAAACTTTACAAAAAGTTTGTTAATTGAGAACTTTTTTCTATAATTGCTGCTTTTAAAAAGCAATTAGCGAGTATACATCGAATGCGCTTCGAGTTTAAAAGCAATTTAATTTCTAAACACACACACGTACACACAGAGATTATGAATGAAACTTTTGTCGTCAAACATAATTAACTTATTAAGAAAGAGACTGAGCAAAAGGAGAAGCGAAGTTTAAAGTAATTGAAATAAGAGAAATTCATTATCCGAGAAAACTCGCGCCTAAAACTTAAGTATAAAAATAAACTATCCTTGCATACTAAATGTTGTGTGTACAGAAAAGTTTCGAAGTATAGATCGATAGGAGGGAGAGAGAGACATACATTCTTCGCCAACGCATACACACACACACTCGCGGTAAACGAACGCATCTGAAGAGGATAAGTTTTTCGCCCGCAGTGTGTTTGAACCGACTAACAAGTAAAGTGCAGAATTTTTGGTTTGGACTTTTGAGTTTTTGCTTTTACTGTCTGTGCGCTTTTCATCATTTCACTCACTCACTCTCTCTCTCTCTCTCTCTCTCTCTCTCCTTTCTCTTTTCTGTCTCCGAATAGAGAAGATGAGAGAGAGAGCAAACTTTTCGCCGTTGTTATTTTAATTAGTTGCGAGCAATAATTAATCGTGCACTTCAGTGAAACTCATCCAAAAGAGGAAAAAACATGATTAACTTAAATTTTCATGCTGTAAAATGATTAAAAGGATTCATTAATTTTTTTAATTTAAGCTCGTTTCATCTTTTGAGATATTACGAAAATTAGTTTTTGCTCTGTGTAGTGTCGACAAAATAAAGTCGTGTTTTTGTCAATGACAAGTGTTACTTTCAAAATCGATATTTTACAACAAAATTTAATTTTTAAATTACCTCACACTCGACTTATTCGCGTTTGAAGAGTAAAACTAACTCTCATCTCTAATTTTGCGTGAAGAGCAGCGGAGATTGTTTGTCGAGAGCAGTGGAAGATAAGAGCGGCGGCAGCAATTGGTGTGTAAGGATGGCCACCAATAGTACGGCAAGTTCAATTACTTCATCTCCATCTTCTACTGTTGGCTACCATCAAGTGAAAACTCCGCGAAAACGCAATAGCAGTGGCAACAGCGGCGGCAATAACAATAAATCAGCGACGTTTAATTGCGAAAAATATCATTACACTCATCATTATAGTCTCAACAGTTTATGGTCAATTTGGTACGGAATAATCGCTGTTGCTTTTCAGGTAAAAAACGCAAAAAAAAACTTGCTTTTGTATAGCGTTTCATTTGCGGCGAACAATGTGCTCGCAATTCACCGATTCGTGTGCTTTTATAATAACAGATATACATCATCGCGAGAAGTGTGAAACGCTTTACGCTTTACGTTTCACTTCCATGGCCAGATGACCAGCCACCTTATAAAGAGCTTAATACATATGTGATTCTAACTGGTCTCGGCGTGGTCATTCTACCGTTTTTCGTTGTCACATCGATGATGAAAATCGGCAACAATGCGAATGATGGTCAAAAGCTTGGTAGCAGCAGCAACAGCGATCGGCGAGCGAATGGCGATCATGAAGCGGTATACGAAAACGTTCGAAACTCATCACAGAATCTGCGAAAGAAAAAAAGATTTCGAGCGTTGAAATCAATTTGGAAGCATTCGGTGCCGACAGTTGCATTGCTGCACACATTAGCCTCACTTTGTTTCCTTGTCTCTCGACTATTGATGGAAGCACAAATTATTAAATATGGATTTCTTCCGAAAGGTTAGTTCGCGGTTCATTGCTTTTGACCATTTTTGTTAACTGCTTGACCAGAAAGAGAGAAAACAGCTTGAATTCGGCTCTCATCATTTTACCATTATTACCTGCAAGCGTTTGAAATCATTGAAATCTAATATTAAAGTTTTACGCACACAATGTCAGCTTAAATATCGCGATCAGGGTTCACTTCGCTTCGGATTTCGTTCAAAAAATTTTTCATTTGTATGCAAACATTTAGCTTGTCATTCTCGAAGATATGCGGATATCGTTTGAATTCGATCGAGTCGCGGTCGAGTCATGCGACAGAATTTCGCACTCTTTACACACACGATTTAACCGAAATGATTATATTTAATAACATTTTCAGTACACGACTCGTGTTTGCAATACGATTGTCCTTTCGGCGCATTTCGTCTCTCGACACATTTCAAGGAGCGACATAATAAGATTCGAGTGTCATTTTTCATCTATTTACCTTTTTATGGTTTCTGTGATCGATATGAAACCGAAAACGGAAAAATGCAATAAATTTGCTCGAAACTCAAGTGCGAACCCATTTCGAGATGAATTTTAGATTAGATTTTCAATATATTTTCGCGGGAATATAGCGAAACTTAATGTTGTTGCTGTTATTGTTGTTTATATTGTTGAGTAGTAAAATTTCTGTCAACACCCGTCGTCATTTTTTTATCACATAAAGTAGACGAGAAGAAAACACATCACAACTAAAAGGCATCAGTTTACACAACTTTCTTGCTCACTTTTGTTCTCTCTCTCCCTCTCTCTCTCTCTCTCTCGCTTACTTTCTCTCTTTTTTATTTCTCGCTTATTTTTATTGATTTGTCTCAACGTTTTCGCTGGTGATTGAACTCATTCTTGTCACTTTACTATTCACTTATGGTATTTGCATTTCGACTATAAATGTCAACTTAATTAGCAATTTAATAAATTTACTCAGATTCGATGTGCTCTCTCTCTCTCTCTCTCTCTTTCCTCTTTCACGTTGCTTTCGAAAATAAATGGTTTGTTTTCCAGCTTTAAATTCAAAGCCGTAATTCTAATTTTGCGAGAAATTTAACTCGCAAATTCAATTAAATGTCAGCTCAAAGTTGAACATATCGAAGCAAAAAAACTTTCCTCTCTGTCTCTCTCTTCATTCAAGTCGGAAATTATTATTATTATTATTATTTGAAACGCCGAACGAAAGCAGCTTTAAGTTTTCAATTAAATTCAGTCATAGTTTAGATTTAATAATAAAAGCAACGCTCACACGAGTTCTATGTGATTAAATCAAACGAATGTATCGATCGTGCATAAACGAAGCAAAAGATATTTAGTTTTAAACCTATAATTTAATAAAGATTGTAATTAATTTTTTTACCTCCAAAATCTTTTGATATTCAGGGTTACTATTTGTTGTGCGAAAGAACTATCGTTGAAACGATCGAACAAAATGATAGCAAAGAAGTGACAAGAGAGCAAAAAAGAAGTGTGCGGTTGAATTTGAACAAAGAAAGGTTAGAAATCGTTTTACAAAAGCACATTGTGAACTTCCCAACGTGAAAAAACAAACACTCTTTGTAAATAAACTCATCGCCTTCTCCGCCATGTGTATCTATGTATCTATGCGTATGTTTGTTACTCGTTACTTGCGAAGCATACATCACTGTCTGCGGTTCAATGAAGTTAAACGCCCAACACTTTCAGCTTTATACTTAAATACACACTTGCACATCTCAGAACCGTCAATCAATCATTGTTTGTATGAAAACATTACTATGAATATTTCCATTAACAAAATGCAAACTCTACACAACTCTAAATCATAAGCTCAATGTGTGCGACCGCAACACACGCATCGAGGCAGATACGTGGAGCTATGCTAAAATAGAACAACAGATCATTGTGCACTATCAGCTTGTTTCGCGTTCATTGAAACGCTAATTTGCGAAAATGCCTGTTCGAAATGTTTATCTTTAATGCGTGAAAAAAGTCGAAAAAGGAACACTCACTGTTCATGGATGAATGGTGACCATTCAGCAAGAGATACTTTATTTTGCCTGCATCGACTATCATTTTTCTGCTCCTTTTAGCTTTTTTCGGAAACCCTAAAATTACCATTTTTAAACTATTTCCAACTACCCGTAAAAGCGAGATCACGACACTTATTCGGAATACAAATGAATACGTGAAATGTTTATTTTCTCGCCCAAGAAAAATTTTTAATACGATTCAAGTGCGATTCAAATACGAATTTCCGAAAAACGTATGTTGTGCAATCTCCTTTTTTCGAAAGCTCGCTTGTTTTTGATTGTGCAATCTGTATGAATGCTTATCATTCATTGTGTCTACGTTTTCTAAAATTGTTCAAAATCATACATTTCTGCCTAATTTAAAAGTCAAAAAAAGCATCGAATTAAGGTAAAGCATTGCCACAAAAAGAAACTAAATTGTAAACGATTTGCTCAGCGATCGTTTGTTTGTCTTCGCTTTTCATTTGATGCTTGGAAAAGTAAACACAAACACTAGCTTCAATTCAGTCCGTTTGCCGTAATTGAAAATTTAATTTCACATTTGTTATGATGTCAGAAGAATCGGTTGAAGTAGAAAAATAGCGCGCAGATCGTTTTATTGTTTCCTCCACAAACCTTTTTGCGAGCAGTGAACAAATAAAGTTGTTTCCTAGGTTATAAATTCTTATTTTGACAAACAAATATGTTACCCTGCGACTAAATTCACTGTACTTTATTGGAGTTAGTTTAGTTATTAACGCATAGTAATTTGTTTTTTTTTCTGTTTGCCTTTCATTTATTTCTATTTAAATGTCACCATTAAACATATTTCATTGTCACTCAATCTAAGTGATTGATAGCGAATAGGTGCTTTCGGAGCTCGATATCGCAAATGTTTTCATACACAAGCAAATGCGTGTCATTTTTTAGAAAAGGCGATATCGATTCGAAATGTGCGTTCTGAGTCGCATTCTACATAAATGACCCATTTGACGACCGTTATGACTTGTGCTTCTAAATGTATTCTATCATTCATTTCTGTACCATTTTCTCGAAAACTGTACTCTCTAAATACAGCAGTAGTTAGATGAAAATGCTCACTCCTTTTGGTGAACTATTTTTGAAAATTCAAACAGTATGCAAAACTAATGCGGTTAATCACATAAATAGTGAGAGAGCACAGCGGCAACAGCAGCAGCATAAATAAAGGCGAATGCATCCTTTACGGTTATTGCATTCAGACGCGAAAGTAGTTTATTAAAGCAAGCGAACGCATCGTTGCATTCTAAAACTTTCTAATTCATTCACTCCAGCTCTGTCTTTGGCTTCATCGCCTTTTCAAATGCAAAATACTCTTGCTTTTTAATATTTTGCATTAAGCCGTTCCTCGATTCATCACTTTCATTTTCACTGAATACACCTTTGACAAAGAAAAGAGCGAGAGAGAAGTGAGTGAAGGAAAACTTCTTATAACGACAATAAACAGCTTCAATTGAAAAGTTTTCGTATAAACTCGTGTTTTTAAGAAGAAGAAGATGAAGACGATGATGATTGTTGTTCGCTTCATTTCACCGCGAAAAAGATTTTTAGAGAGAAAAGAGAGAAGTTGAAAAATAGAAATAAGAGAACTCGCGAAAAAAGTTTGTTCTCCTCTACACTCGCATTAGCGATTGAATGAAAAATAGGTCTGTCTGCTTGCTTAGAACGTAACTTTTTATGTCTTAAAATTGAAATGCAAACTCTTTAAAGCTATCAAAAAGTTAAAGCCATTCATCTCGAGCAGTTTAAAAATGAGTGCATTCCTCTAACAGAAAAGTTTGTGAACTTGCATTATATATTAAAACGGGAGCGAGAGAGAGAGAGCGAGAGAGGAACGACTTAGAAATGTGTGCATTCAGAGATGCATTTCATGGCAACGGCTGAGTCACAACTTGGGAAGCGATCAAAAGCAGAAATAAGATGTGTTTGCCATAGAAACAAGGATGTTGCGTTCTGAATCCATACATGGGAAAAGCCCGAAACTCAATCTCTCGGAGCTCGCGAGTAAGAAAAAGGAAATTCCGATGCATTCTCTCTTCTCGCACTGCGAGCGCGACTCCCAAAATGTTATAAATAACACTGGTCTTTGTGTGCCATTGCAATCCATTTATTGTCGCATTGAGCTCGAGACGTGATGTATATATGTGTGTGTATATATTTTGTGGGCTCATTCTCCACTTGCATACATATTGAGGCAAAAGCGAGTGAATGGGGATGTAGAAAGAGAGGAGAGAGGAGAGAATGAGAAGAAAATAGAAGTTTTTGCAAAATGCATGAAGCTAAAACATTTATTCGTCCCATTCGACCGATGTTACGTTTCAAGAATAAGTGAAAAGAGACGACAAGATGTTAAATTTTACCGTTTTCCTTTCTTATTCTTCGCTTGCTTTGATAGAATTGAATTACAGAGGCATGCGATAAAAATGCTCGATTCGATTTCTCCGTAAATACACGGAGTACACCGAATACTACTTCTAAAAATTCGAACATATTTTCTCGTGTTGAAGCAATACACTTTTCATGTTTTAATATCAAGAGTTCGTTGGCAAACATAAGAACATTTTTCAAATTTACTACAAAATTTACATCTCTCTTCATGTGTATTTCATATAAATCTTTGCCATCTAAAAAACACACACAAGCTGTGGATTTTTTTGCTCAAAAGCCTTATGTTTCAGGCGATATATGGTGCACTGAAATGGATTTCATATTAAATCATCTCGAAGACAGAAAAGTGTCTATGCTCGGATTCTTGGATCCGATTAACGAAACGGACAAGCATTTTCTAGGAAAATACAAAGATAGCGACGAGAGAAGTTTACTTAACGAAGCATTATTGATGAAGCCAGATCAGATGAAAATGAAGCTCGACTTAGAACCGGGCAGATTATCCGCCGAATTCATAAATTTCGCCATAGCATTATTTGTACACGCAATTCGCTATCCTTCTGTATTCTGGAATATCAGCAAATCCTTTGGACTTGTATTCTCAATAATACTAGTCGTAAATACGTTTCAAAGCTTGATGTCATACGCCGCATTCACAGTACTCTACAAGATTCAAGTGTTTAATCCTGAAAAAATCCTCCTCCGTTATCCCAACAAACTGTCGCTGGACTCATTGCAGACGCTTATTCTTTTTCTAAGTTATTTAGTGCTACTGATGACAACCAGCACAGTTTTCTATTACTATGGACTCAATAAACACGAAGAATGCCGAAAACGCAATTTCATTAAACTTCACATAACATCAAAAAGAAACGCTCCTTTGCTTTGGGGCTATTGTCCACATTTTTTTGCATTTATATCGTTGATGCTTTTAGCGTTTTGTGGAATTCCATTAATGTACGACTTTATTGTTATCTATTGCGGAACATTGGATGCAACCTCTTTGGTAGGTGCCTCGTCGCTAGCGTTTCAACTTCTATTCTGGATTCTAGTCTGGCTTTTGCTTACAATTAAAAGCAATTGGAAATTTAAGCTAACGAACGAAGAGAAAAGAGCGGAGAGCAAAGAGCAAATGAAACCTTTGATGAAGGGCGAACCACCTTTGTTGGTGATTGACAACGGAAAAACTTTTCAAATTCGTGAACACACATCGAAACGTGCTGTTGTCCATCTAGTTAGTAAATTGCTAGCCGCACAAAAAGCATCTTCGCCATTGGATAACGAAGACATTTATTGGCTGAAGCCGCGGCCGCCGTCGCCTAAAGAGGAGCCGAAAAACAGCACCGAAAATTGCACATTAAGCTGGTTGCGTAATAAAAGGAAAACGGATTCATCGAAAAAACAAAACCAGGGATCAGAGAAAGCGTCGTCTTCGTGCAATAAAGCGAACAAGAAGAAGAGCAATAAATCGAAGAAATCGAATGGCATCGAGGTAGACGATTGCAATTCGGACGACGGTGACTACGCGACTTTAAGACAAATCGTTCAGAGAGACGAAACCGACGAAAATCTGGCGAACACAACACATTTGGTGAGCATAATTTCATTTACTTTTTTCTTCTCTCGCTTCTACTCAATCTTCATTTTCGATATTTGACACAATATTAGAACCGAAACACGATCAAGCAAGAAAAGTGAAAAAAAAAAACTTCTTATCAAGCTTCGAGAGCGGAGAAAGTTTGAAGAAATTAAATTTTTACTTAATGGAAGTTTTTTGATCGAAAGTTTTTTAAAATCAAAAAACGATCAAAATACATTTACAAAGTTCTAAACACGCTTACGGCAAGCAAAGGATCAAAATTTTTTCAAAACATCGAAAGTATGAAATTCAAATGTGTTAAAAAGCATTTACATACTTTTTCCCGAGGTTTTAAGCCGTTCTTCGAAATTGATTATCACTTTAGAAAATTTTTCTTTCGGTTTATTGATTTTATGGCTTCAATCAGTTTAATGAACCGAAATTGTTACAATGCCTAAGCAACACTTTCGCTGACGACAGAACACTATAATGAGTTTAAATGCTAAATTTCAATTGACTGTTAACTGTTTTATTTTTCATTCGCAGAGCTTATGTCCACTAAAAGATGAGAATTTCGCGGTTCGTCAACCGTTATTATCGCCAAAAGCGAATGGAGACTACGAGCTTCTCGTGGAAACAAATACTGTGCCAAACAACACTGTGATAAATTCATATTCAAATGAAAAGCGATCAAATTTCTTTACGGCGCAGAACGCGCAAACACATAATCATCCTCATCATCAGGCCGAGAATTTAACCCCGTGCTCGGGCTCACTGAGCGAGAGCTCGAATTCGCCCGAAAAGTCGAGCGACACTTCGAGTGGAGTGCATTCAACTTCATCAGCTATCGCCGAGAAGCGATCGAATTCGGTCGAGAATCTGCTGCAATATATGAATGCGAGACCGACGTGGAAAAGTCTTTCACTGCAAAGGTACATAAATAATGTGTCTTACGAGAAACCGCAAAGAGTCGCGTGTATACCAACCTTCGACGAAACATCGATGAGAGGCAATACGATGACCATAAAGCGTGTGCGACCGCAAACAGAGGTCGAGCTGAACAGCAACGGCAATGATTTGTTCGGAAGAAGCGGTGTAATAAAGATGACATCTTTCACTGATAATTCTGATCTATTTAAATCTCAGCAAACATCGGCAATTCCAAAGCTTACTGACATCGTTTCGGACAAAGAACTTGATCTCACTACAAATGCGCTTAATTTGAACGAGCAATTATTCAAAATTACTGAAAATCCTTTGGATGAGCTCGAGAACAAAGATAAGCACTCGGCAGCGATTGCAATGATGTACAGCCACCAAAGAAGAGATTCAGCAAATTTTTCACTAGCATCATCGGCGGGCGAATCCGACATCGCTCAGAAGTTGTAATTTCGCATATATTTGCAAAAGGCATATTCGATTTGTGTAATTATCCATTTTTATTATTATTATTAATTGCTTTTGTCTCTTTTTTATTTTGCATTAGTTTTGTGCATTCAAAATGCAAACACTGTGTTTATACATTTGTACGTTTGAATAAACTTATGTTTAAACGAAACTTGCGTCCATTCTTTGTGAAAAACAAAACTTTTTTAACACATCGCATCACTTTTCGAAAATTATTTCAAATTCTTAAATCGATTAATTTTGCGTCTGCATTTTGTTTCAAGAGCAGAGACAACATTACGAGTCGAGGGCTTAAATTCAATTATTGACTTAAGATTTATGTCTGCTTTCATTCGAAAATGGATTAATTCTAGCGACGAGTCGGTGTGCAGTGAAATGTGAATGAAACATTGAGACGAGTAAAGTTTAAGAGAATGAAGTGAAGTGAGTGCGAGGCGATTTTTTATATTCACTCAACTTGATGTTAAAATTCGATTAATTTGATTAAAAAAAGTAAAAATTGTCCACAAAATAACAATTTAGTAGAATTTTAAAACTTTACATTTTCGCTTTTAGTCGAAACAAATGAAGTGTAAAAGATTTGTCATTGCGAAAAATAAAATCAAAAGTTTTACTGTTTAGCTTGAGCTTGATAATAAATTATAAATTATGACTTCAACGTATATAATTTTGAGATTACACTAAACATTAGTTTATCTTTTAACTTAACCTTTTCATGTGAACTTTCTTTTCTATCAACAAGTAAAAATTTATTAAAGCGCCATGTCACCTGCTAAAGATTGTCACTTTCATTGTTCAAAACACCTGTACAAATTTTCTGAAACGCAAAGCTTCACTTCAGTACTTCGTCTTTTTTATTATTCGTAAAAATTCTCTTCATTTTATTTCAAATTACTTTTGCTGTTTGTTTCGTTTAAAGA
>NCKU01002466.1:0-19024 GCA_003675995.1 Dinothrombium tinctorium
TTCGAAGTGATCGCAAAACAAAGAAGTTCGCAAAGAAGTCTCTAAAGAAGTCTCCAAAAGGAGTCCAGTCACATCGTCGTTCTTACACTTATATATACATGGTGTATTTTATAAAACTGCATTGATGCGAATTGAACAGCATTAAAGTTTTGCAGTTTTATAAATTACACCCTTTACTGAAGCAAGGACCACAGTTTGACAAGTGGGCCTCTTGACAAATGTTTGAAAAAAATAGTAACATTAAGTAGTACTTTAGAATTTGAGGTTCTTAAAGTCAAATGTTACAAAATTTTCATTATGATAACTTTTTTGTTTAGACAATTTTCAACTAATCGAAATTATCACTTTTACCTTAACGTAAAGCCTGAAAGCCTGAAACCACCAAAAACTTTATTTTCGACTCTAGAACAAATATACAATAGGCTAAGCAAATCAACAGGACGTTTTATACAAACCAAGCGAAAGAAATGTTTGCTTTGCGTCTGGAGAAATCAGTTAAAGATGATTCGCAAAATCCTCGGTTTTTTTAGTGTCGAGACATTAGTTATCGAAACTTACCTTAACATGTCTTATGTGAAATACCGAAGGTGATTCAGATTTTTCTTCAAATGCAAATTAAAAACAGAAAAATAACTTGACTTAAAGAAATATTTATACAGGGCGTTCAAAAAGTAAGTTATACATTTTATAATGGATTATAAAAGAAAATAAAGCGATTGAATATGATTTTTATTTCATTAAAACGTTTTTTCGATGCTTTCGTGATGAGAAATTACTTTTTGAACGCCCTGTATAAATATTTCTTTAATTCACGGGATTTTTAAATTATTTATTTTTCTCTTTTTAACTTGCATATGAAGAAAAACCTGAAACAACTTCGGTATTTCACACTAGTAGACTTAGTATAAATGCATATTTGCATAAAATTTTATTTTATTTCAATAAAGACGTAATCTTGTCACAAATGCATAAATAAAATTTTTACTTCATTAAATACATATATTCAAAGTTTTCGGTACTCGAACTAGTAAATTTTTATCCATCTTGTGCATTTCATTAATATTTCAATTTTACATTTTTAAGGTGATCTCTTTATTTTAAAAATGATCAACATTTCTTAAATAAGCTTATTTGTTGTTTGTTTCACATTTAAAAAGTAAAGTGAAGAGCAGTTTAATATATAAAAACAACTTTTGATTTATTATTGTATCAAATGATTTCATGTTTTTGCTTTGAAATTTTAGTTTTTCAGAACTTTGCTCATTTTTATTCAATCTTGTTTTTTTTTTATTCTAAATTAAATCTGAATTCGCCGGTGACAAAAGATTGAATTGATAATGCTTTTGGAAGGAAACGGATAGGTGACAGTGTGTCAAAGATTTATTTACACTCCGCTTGTGTCATTAAAAAGTTTTGACTGACTATAATTTAAGCGCATGTAAAAAGTTATCGCGTAGTATATGAGTGAAAAATCATTTAGCTCATAATCGCTCTGGGCTAATATCTTTATCTAATCTGCTTACGTTAACTCACATTGCCTACGCCATTCAAGATAGTGTTGTGCTTAAATGAATGCATTCATGAATGCAGATCAAATGTAAAAAAGGTTCAA
The DNA here is from genome assembly GCA_003675995.1 of Dinothrombium tinctorium. Lineage (NCBI taxonomy): Eukaryota > Metazoa > Arthropoda > Arachnida > Trombidiformes > Trombidiidae > Dinothrombium > Dinothrombium tinctorium. The sequence goes on from NCKU01002466.1 coordinate 1,613, forward strand.
AAGAGCAGGCGAAGAGAATAGGTGAAAAGGTGTGGTTAAAATGTTTCAATGAAAGATTCAAGACGGAAAGACGTGTATGTAAACCCTTTTATCACAAAACTGAAGTGAGATCTGAGCAATTCCTTGTGTACATGTCGCAACATTGCTGAATTCTTTAATGGCTGAATGAAATTAATTTTTAATACTTAATTAATATTAAATTTAATAATAATATTAATACGCATTTTAAGTCTTAAATTTTTTATAATAAAGTTTAAAGTTTAATTTAATGTTTATCTTAAGATTATCTTTTACGTTAATGCAGAGTGAATGCATTCATTTGTTCGTGAGTGTTTCGTGAATGCTGAAAGCCTTGAATTTCAAGGCTCATCTTATATCATATTAAGCATTTAAACATATAAAAGCAATTTTTCATTACTTTTGAAATAAATTAAATTTCATTAAAGGAAAAATTTGCAAAAGTTTTAAAGCTTTTCGAGAGGCCTTTGTAACTTTAGATCAAGCCAAATTGTTTAGATATAATCGAGGATCAGTAAAACGTAGCAAACCTCAAAATTTGCACTCGCCTTTAGCTAATAGTCAAAAAATTGAATGTTAAATTTGATTTTGTAAAGTTTGTGTTTAAGCGATGAGTTAAATATTCGTTTGTTTTTCGCCATTTCGTAAATGTTTCGATCAGTTCGGCAAAATAAGAGAAGTGATGTAAAATCATTTACTACAAGTTTTAAGTTTGGTCGCAATAGAGATACCGATTGACACCAAATTTTTGTTTTAATTTTCGTTTTATTAAGCAAACGCATTTCTCGCGTTTGCTTCTGCTAAAAAGTAATCTTAATAAACGCATTTATAATTTTTTTTTCGTTGGCGATGCTTCATTTGCTCTACAATTAGTTAAAAAAAAGCTTTACAGATACATAAACAAAAATTCCGATCGTTTACACGAGCTTTTTCCCACATCCTCTTCCTTATTCTTCCTTCCAATCGCATTGCTATTCTAACGTTTACGCCCTTGAAGTGATTTTTTTGCTATTTGCTGCAAGTGAAATTTCACCTCAGATATCAAACAATAAAATATTTCAAGGCTTTATCATTTAATGCACCTCTTTAACGATAAAATTTACACATTTCATTTCTTGTCTTATTCATCTGTGATAGTCTTTAAAAAAATATTTTTTTATTTTCAACAAATTTTTTCATTTATTTTGTGATTTTTTTTTCGTTTTCAACTCATTGAAAATTTGCTTAATTTTATTTACCCTCCCTTCGTAAAAATTTTAACTGTGGATCTGATGAATCGTCTGTTTTAAATATTAAATTGCTCAAAGGTAAGACGATCGATGTAATTCACTTGTGTGCAGATGAAAGAAAATCGTTGAACAAGAAACAGTAAAAAATGTGTTCATTTCATTATTGCAAAACATTCTGGCAGGAGCCGTACAAGCGCCAGTAAATCGGTCGTTTTGTTCGACTTTTAAAAGAAAAAAAAAATTTAACAACTCGTTGACAAAAGTATTAATTCACATTTAGATTAAATTAAATAATTTTCAATTCATAAAGCATTTCGAAATGTAAGTACAAGTAAAAGTCAAACTTGAACTAAAAATTTTTATTTGATATGATTTCTAAATTAATCTGTAAAATACAGCGTTTTTCTTAAATAATTTTCTAACCAACTTTTTGCTTTATTATCGACTATAAAATTTTTGCATTTTAAACTTATTTAACATCAGTTTAGTTTATTTAAAATTTAATAAAAATTAAGTTAAAAAATTTCTTATTTTTAGCAAAACTCTTAAACAAAACTCAATTATAAAATGCCCTCGGCACTCGAAAACACATTTTTCGCAACGGTGAAAGGATTAAGACGGCAAGAGAAAATCGCATTAATTTCATTGCTTTTTGCAAGCACAGTGAGCTTCTCGACTTACTCTGTGGTCGCATCATTCTTTCCTCCGGTTGCGACTAAGAAAGGAGTGAAAGAATCAACCGTTGGTTTAATTATTTCCAGTTACGCGCTGACATTGGCAGTGGTGATGCCAATAGTCGGCAGAATAGTGTCATTCACGGGAGTTAGAATTGTGATGCTTTCTGGGTTTATTGTTTGCGGTATTTCTGCCTTAGCTTTCGGCTTTCTCAATCGCATCGATAACGCAAATGTATTTGTTGCTCTTTGCATTGCAACAAGAATCGTCGAAGGAATAGGCGGCGGTTCGATTGGCATCGCTGTATCAATTCACTTGAACCAAATGTTTCCTGATCACATCACAGCGGTATTTGCTTTGAACAAAGTTGCGATATTCATTGGAATGAGCTTGGGTTCATTGCTGGGTGCTGGTCTCTATGCTATTGGAGGCTATGGCTTACCTTTCTACTTTATTGGAATCGTTTTTCTAATTAATTTTCCTATATGTTGGTTTGCACTCCCAAAGGAAACTGGTACTTAACATTTTTTACCTTAGCTTAAGAATTTAAACATTTTTTAAATAGCAATTGTGTTGGAAACAAGCGAAGCGAATTTGACTTATGCAAAACTTTTAGCAAACTTTGAAGTTATAGTCGTTTGTATTGTTGTTTTCATAGCATCGAACAATTATGGATTTCTGAATGCAACGCTTGCCATTCATTTGTTTCACAAAAAATTTAAGGCAGAATATGTCGGAATTTTGTTTTTTATTCTAAGTTTAACGTTATTAATCACTAACTTCTCGGCAAGTGTAATCAATATGAACTCTCATAAATGCCCTGTTACAGCAATCGGTTTGCTTTTAACCATTGGCGCAATTCTTTTTCTCGGACCGGCTCCATTTATTCCTTTGAATGAGACCGAATGGCTGACAGCGATTTCAGTGGCTGCGTTTGGAATAGGCACCTCTTTAGCTGTGCTTTATTCTTTTGAAAAAATGTTAACTATTACTGTGAACAGAGGATTTGCTGCTGATACACTCGCTTACGGCTTAATTAATGGCGTATGGGCAACATTTTGGTCTTTAGGGTGATTATTTAGCTTTTCAATAGTTTTTCGTTATTTTTTCGTCTAACAGAGAGATAGCGGGTCCTGTAATTGGTGGAGTTCTCACTCAGTATTTACATTTTCCAAAATCAACTCTTATAATGGCTGGCATTACACTTTTCACGGTAGCTGAATTCGTTCGCTTGAAATGTTATTGATTTCTGCTTTCGTTCACAGATTTGCTTGCTTCTATTGAACCAAATTTTCATCAAAATTTCAAACGCAAATTCACTTAGAAGCGAAGATAATTCTGTTTCTCGTGCCGAGGAGCAAAGAAGTGATGAAATTTTAATTAATAACAATCGAGTCAAAAGCAAAAGAAATTTTATTTTCAAACAGAACAACGATGATTGTTTATCATATGGCACTTTTGAGGAAGATTAATTCTGACTGTAGAAATTGCGGCTTTGAAATTTTCAAAAAATCAAGTTAATCGTGCATTTCAAGTCTAATCTTCATTGTACTTGTTGAGATAATATTTATGATCGTTAAAATATTGTTACTATAAGAAATTAATTCTTATTTTACAAGAGTATAGAAAATCAAATTAATTTTTAGCTTCTTAATGAAAATGAAAATTAGAAAGAAAATTTAATCCAAATCTCATTCATTGGACGCAGTGTGATATCAAAAGTTTTCTCGATTTCATTCACTCGATTGAGACATTGTATCGAATATTTTCTAAGCACATGAGCTAAAATTAATTTCATTTCCAGCATTGCAAATCGTTGTCCGATACAATTTCGAGGACCAGCGGCGAACGGCATAAAAGCCGCGTTGATCTTGTTTAAATCTCCGCTCATAAACCTTTCTGGATCGAACTTAGTCGGCTCGGGAAAAGATTCCTCGTCGAGATGAAGTTTTAGTATGTTTATGAAAACAGTGTTACCTTTTGAGTAATTAAGTCCGTTCACAGCGATATCTTTGCTTGAAACCCGAGCTACGATCGGTGCAGGAGGAAACAATCTCATTGACTCTTTTAGAACGCATTCTATGTAAATCATTTTGCTCAAGTCTTCACGAGTAACTTGCCTCTCGATATCATCACCAAAGATAAGCTCCAATTCTTCCCTCACTCTTTGTTGAACATCAACATGATTGCCGAGGAGTAAAAATACCCACGACAGAGCAGTGCTCGTTGTTTCGTTGCCAGCAACCATAAACGTGTCCACATCTTCTCGCAGCTCATCGTCAGTGATTGAATCATCAATTTCTTGATTCGCAATGAGAAGATCTAGAAACGCCAATCTCTTCTGCTTTGACTCTTCACTTTGTTGCAGATTTTGCTTTCGTTTCTTTATCACATCTCGAGTAAAGTTGTGCACATATTCCGAATCAGATTTAAATTGCTTTCCAGCTTTTGTGAGGTAAAAGAGAAAATCGTTCCAAAGTAAAGGATTATAAATTCGATCGAAGATAGCGTTAAATGCGCGGTTTGAGCATTTTACGAACTCGTTTTCGCCATGCTTTTGCACTCCGAGTGATAAGCCCATTGCAGTTGCCGATATTATGTCAATTGCAAGATTACAAAGCAAAGGTCTGACGTCGATATAAGCAGAGCAGCTTACTTTTTCAATTTGCTCCATCATTATCTCAACTTGATCGTTTATCACCGGAATAAATTTATCCAAAATCTCGAAGTGAAATGTTTGATTTAACATTTTTCGCTTAAGCTTCCATCTTTGTCCGTTCGCAGTGAATAGCCCATTGCCGACCAAAGGTATGAATAAATCGTACCTCACACTCTTATTGAAAGCGGAGCTATCCTTTAAAACTTGGCTTACAAATTCTGGTTTATAGAGATAAAGCACAGGTCGATAGCCGATGAAAATGAAGAACATTCCTTCTCGCTTGTATCGATGGTAAAGCGATTCCAAGAAATCGTTTAACGCCTTTTTCGAGTTGTTCTTTTTCAACCCCAAAAGCACTGTGTTGCCTAACAGCGGTACCCATGGTCTTGGCCCAGGAAATTTAACAAATTGCCTCGTAAACCTATGCCATTTGATGAAAATATAAACTGCAAATGAAATTAAAAGAGCAATTAGCGAATTAATTATTATAGTGAAAGCGATCATTTGTAAAATTTTATTTTGAAAAATTTTCGAATTTAAAATTTTAAGTAACACTAATTTTGCTATTCATGAAAAAGAGTATTTAAATGTTTTTTGAAAATCATATCTAATTTTGAATCGCAAACCTAAACATTTCTCGCTAATTGGAAATCACTTGCTCCGAAACTTTAAATCACAGGTAAATAGAGTACGTAAGAGTTGCATTCGTATCGAAACGATTGAACAAAATTGCTATTTGTTTCATGCAAACAGAGAAATTTCGAAGACACAAGCATAAGATTGCACAATTATTTGATTTTGCTTTTCCTATCTCAATATTGTATCATACACTCAGTTTGTTTCCGCGAATACTCAACTTTGTTTTTTCAATTTTAATGAAAGCACTTATCATATTTTTGGCAATAAGACTTAACAGTTTGATGAAGTTAAAATGGATTGTCAATGCCATAAATGTTAATCAATCTTACACAAACTTATTCTAAGAATTTTAGAATTCAATTTCATGATAATTTCTATTTTTATAATGTCTGTGCTTATTTCAAAGTGCTAAAACAATCATAAAATACATTTTTAAAACAAGCTTTTATTTTTTAAAATCTATGAAAATATTAGAAAGAAATTAATCAAAATATTTGGGCTATCGAATTAAAAAATAAAAATAAGATAGTTCAAATGCAAACATTTTTTTAAAGATCAAAATAATAATTTTCTTTTCTTACCCTGAGAACGATCTATAAGAATTTAAACAATTGCATAATCAGGTTCATCTCGAAGATTGAATTTTTAACTATGGTGATTTTTTAAGAATTTTTTCAATTTTTGTCTTTTTTAATTTGTTTTAAATTTAGAATAGATTCGTAGACTCTTTTATTTTTCAATTATACAAAACAAGTCATATGAAATTTGATCATTTATTCGAAAAAAAAATTATTTTTTGAAATTGAAGCTCATTCTTTCGAATACTGTTTATAATCATTTCGCAAAGTTTTTGAAAAGTTATCATCTTTGCTTTTTTATATTTATTTTTTTATCTTTCGTCATGTCGAAAAAAACATTTTATGTCATATGTTTGATGTTGTTTATTCGATGTCTACACGATTGAGAAATACAAATATAAGTAAACTTTTTTATTTTTAGAAAGAAACATTGTTAAAACTCATATTGTATAAAAAATTTTATTAGAGTTTGTTAATTATGCATTTGAAGAAAATTTAACGATGCTTAATGCTAGCGGTGTGTTTGATTCATTAATTTGTTCAAACGAAGATTTTTTAAAAATTCGTTTAATGAGAATTTAAAGTATTGCACTTTGAGTTGTATACTTTATATAAACGGTAACATTTTAATTGTAATTGTGGTGTTATTCAACCGTAAACTGTATCTATTTCGACTATCTTCGTAATATTTTAATCTAAATCATTTCGTTGTTAAATGAAATTTAATTTTAGCATTGACAAAAGTCACAATCAGCATAACTAGCGATTGCCTTAAAAATCGAAACTTTCATTGACATAAAAGATAAGTTAACATCTCTGACATAATAATTAAATTTTTATTTCAGAAATTTACTGCAATATATTCAACAAATAAACAAAGGGAAAATAAGATAATTTGGTTAAATGACAAAAGTTTTCAAAAATTGCGATTTTTTACTTGTTACATTTAAGTGAAAATTTTTTAATCTTTAATGTTTATAAATTCAATTTTATATCAAAGAGATGAAATAGTTTGTTATTTTTATGCAAAGCATTGCGAGCGAAATGAGAAACTTTGGAAGTATCGCTGTATTTTTAATAAATGAACCTTAAAAAGTGTTTTTACTTGTTAATATTTGATTCAATTAAGTTTATAAAGAATTTGCAAAACTTAAATTTGTTATCACATTCAATCATATTTCATTGTAAAATAATTTGTTTAATCAATGTTTAAAACAGAAATAAACGTTGGGTAGTTCAGAACTTTCTTATTTAAAAATTTTTTATTATTAGCAATTTGGAAAAGCATTTTAAATTACTTAGATTGTTAAGTCTAATATTTTGACATTTTTATTTTCGAATGAATCAATATTTATTCACGAGAAATAAATTCTTAAGTTTTAAATTTGAAAACCAAATAAGTTTCAAAAAAGTTAAACTTTTAAAGCGAATTCAAGCAAAGACGTAATAAGTAAACGTCCCCGAAGTGAAGAACGCGACAAAGTCAATTCGAATCTTTTTGGCGAAGCAAAGAGAAAAGAAAAAAAGACGAAACAATGGCCGGTTTCATGTCGACAACATACAATTTATTGTTTAAAAGAACGTCGACGACGATATTCACGATATTCGTTGGCGCTTTGCTTTGCGAGCGTACGGTAGACTATTCAACGCAAGCGGTGTTCGATCACATCAACAGAGGGGTAATTCGTTCAATTTTTCATTCTCTTATTTCATTTTCTTGTCCATTTCCTCTAAAATATCCCCTTTTTCTCTCATTTTTTTACTAAAAAGTAGTTTGCCAATTTTTAATTACAGAAACAATGGAAAGATATAAAGCACAATTACGAAAAGTAGTCATATTCAGCGTCGTGTTTTAAACATCGAAATGATTCGAATTTTAAAAATTAACAGCAAATTGTTACTGAATTTAGTTAATAATAATTTCCTCGTGTAAAATGTAATTAAATAATAATTGAAGACCAGGAAAAAAAATAATGAACATTTGTCGATGATTACCAGGCAGGAGCAGTGTTCGCTAAACGTCTCATTCTTCGCGTATTCCTGTCCTGATCGCGAATCTTTTTCTCCATTTCGGCATCGGTTAATGTCTCTAAAAATGGACACCACTGATCTGCTTCCGATTGATTGCGAAAAGGAACCTCAACAGTCGGAAGCATTGTCTCGCTAAATGCGTACGTTCTCTGATGCCACGATAACTGTCCTCGAATGCTGTATGCTATTGCGGTAACAAATTCACCGCCGAGACCGAGTTCCGAACACAATTTCAATGCGAATACTTCGGGACTGTTCTCTTTCTCTGACATATCCCATTCGAATTGATCGACGAGCGATATATTACCGACGTGAATGTTTAACTAGATATGAATTAAATATGAATGTGTTGGGAAAATGACAGGTTGAATTACCTTAAGTACAACTCTCTGATCTGTTTGATCATCTAACAAATTATCGGTAGGAAATGAATCGATTTGCTGCCTAATCGATTGCGCTATAGCGGGCACAAACGAAGCAGACGGTAAATCGAGATCGTCGCATAATACTTCGGCAAACTGTTCGGGAGTAATATATTGTTCTGCAATGAAAATTGGTAAATCAAATAAGTTTTTTGCCAAAAAGACACAAGGCACGAACCGTTTTTATTCCATGTAAACGTATCTCTTAACTTGTGTCCATCGATCTCCATATCTAAACGAATAGGAACGAGTATTTCGGGTTGCACTGAGTTTTCATAGATCGCGGCCGGATCCAAATCATCGTAAAGAAGCGGAAAAGTGCGCACTTTTTTGTGCGAAAGGCGACTTCGACTGACGGGCGTCGAGCATGGAACAGCGTCCAAGTGATGCGAGCTGTTTGGAATAGTCGGCATCCAATTAGCGCGCTTCGATTTCGTTTCTCTGCAACACTTCTAATCAATAAACGAGAACGAACGAGAAGCGAACTCACCGTTGCTGCGTGGGCTCAGAAGAGATCGAAATCGCTTTGTACTTCTCGTCTCTGCCCTCGAATATTTCGTCGACTTCAGACGCTTTCAGCAAAGTGATATTTGTCGCCAAACTGTGCGGTCCCAAGCCTGGTGAGAGGCGGAATGAAGATTAATCGTTGAGACAAATCAGATGGCTTAAAAACAAAATACATCGTATACCCATCGCGTTGATCTTCTTTCGCTCCTCGACTGTCACCAATCGTCGCCAAAGCGATGGATAGCGTTTGTAAAGCGAACCGCGAAACATTCGCAAATAATTGCCGACCTTTTGTTGTGCGGAAAAAGGAAAGGAGAGAAGCGAGAAAAACAAATGAAGCGACCATTTTCTCGGTGATCGATGTCAATCGTTTGCGAACACATACCTCTGAACCGATGTAATAATACTCGCCATTTTCTTCGAGTTTAAACGCGGTCGGCTTTTCGCCGTACGTTCGCATTGTTCGCAAAACTTTTTTGCGTTCGCCGCTTTCAGTTCACTTTTAAAAAAAGCGAAATTTCCTTTTCGTTTCAAAATTCAAAAATGAAGGAAAGCGCAAAACGACATCACTCGAAACGCTCGCTTTCGCTAATAGATGGCGTTTTCAACTCGAGCTTCGATGTTCTCAGAACTTTGGCCTTTTGTTCTCGCATTTTGCGTTCGCTTTATTTCATTTGCTTTTGAATAAACATAAATTAAAAATTTGTTTAAAATGGAAAATGAAAATGAGAAAATCAGAAATTCAAAGTTTTACTATTTGATCACTTTTAAAAAATTGATAAGCCTCTGTAATCAATTTTTCGATAATTTTATCTCAACTTTCTTTTCTAATCGAAAACTTCGAGTTTTAGTTTTGTAAACTTTTCAACTCACAAATTTGATTTTTAAAAAGGTGAATTTATTTCTCAAACTCGAAAGAAATTAACTCTTTGACCAAAAATACAAGTAGCAAAGCGTTCAAAAACTAGAATTTTAGTTGAAAGTTTGTAAAATGTTCATAGCGTGTACGTTTTGACGTTTCAAATTTCTGATTTAACTTTTTAACTAACTTTACGAAACTTTTTCATTTAAAAAATAAGCCGAGAAAAATGATTGAAACTTGAAAAACAATTTTTTTTTGCAGTTCGTTTTAATTTAAAGTTTGCATGTGAATAAAACTTTTCAAATGTAATGGTTGCACGAAACATTGTCCTACTAGTTAATCAAAAAATCTAAACTACGTTCTGGATTAATTTTATCAAAAAAGGTAGAAAACAGTTCTTGAGCTTTTTGAAAAACTACAGCAGTTTAAATAAGCAAAGATTTTTTAATTTCAAAATTACAATCATTAAAAAATTATATAAAAGTTTAAAATCACTATAAATAACAATAAGCAGTGAAAAGCTTTGATTCGAAATGAAAAATTACATTCGTTAGATGAGCAAGTATAAATACAACTTCGATATTCACGATCATCGCCCTTACGCCCTACATATTCGCAATAGTTTCCCATGTCTCGCGAAGAGCAAAATCGCTGTGTTCCCCTATCACCTTTTTTTGTGGAAGGAAGCAATCGAGAAAAAAAATTTAATTTTATGATGATGATGCTAGCGAAATAGAAACTTACCTTCAAAAATTCCAGTCGTTTTTATACAATATTGAGCATCGTACACATCACATGTTTTCGGCTTTAAACCGCTGTTCTGCTTATCAAATTGTTCACTGCATTCAATGTCCATATTACTGTTGCATGTGTAACATCTTAAACTTGACACTGAAATTTAAGTTAAAAACAAAGAAATCACGTTTTAGTTTTTTTATTATCACATTCTATCATTTCAAATGCTCGAAATCGTGCGTTTGCGGTCAGCGTTTTAGATTGAAAGTGAAAATTGTATCGCTTACCTGTTGTAATTAGCAATGAAATCAATAAGAGCATTAAATATGATGCATTCATTGTGATTTTTAAGTAAATGTCCAATAAAATTAGCGAAAAGAATGCACAAAATGTGCGTTTACTTGTTTTACTTGCGTTTAGGGTGTTGCCTTAAAATGAGGTAGTTTCTTATTACCTGTATACGGACAAACACAGCGTATACAGTGTACTTGGATTTGTAAAGTAGCAAAACAGGTAACCAAAGTAACGTTGATTTGCGAATCGTGTGCATGTATATATATTTGAATTCTTGTTCAAACAAGCGTATGAAACACTCGATTTCAAGTCATTTCTACTAATTTTATTTATTCTCTAAATTGTATAGAAAAATAATGTGTTGACGAAAAGTGGTATATAAATTTTTACTCCTTTAATGCATTTTTTGTCATTTCTTCAATTTCTTGAATCAACTGTTCAGTTTCATTGTTCCCGTAAACTAAATTTTCTTCCTCATAATGATCCCATTCCAATTCATTTGTACCATTTACAGCTAATTCGTCGCTGATCATCTCATGCTCCCACTGAAGTTCACCGGTGTCCGACGACGCAGCGGTTGACATGCGATCGATAGGTGGACTAATTTTTGCTTTTGAAGTCGAAGCTTCTTCTATTACTCGATATAATAAAGGATCGATCATTGGTAATTCTTTCTGAAAAATTTTATTTTTCAAAATTAATTCGTTAGCTTCATTTCGAGGGCATTCTTCATTTTCCTAAAAATTCAATTGATTTATTTAAATTTCAATTATTTCTCGAATGTTCTCAGCTTACTTTCGATTCGGACTCCTCTTTTGAACAAATGCGAGATGTAACACTGTAAATGCAATCGTTATTTTCATTCAATAAACTATTTATTAAAGAACGATTAAGATAAAATAAAAAGTCATCAGTAAACAGAAATTATATTAAAAAATGAAATTAAAGTAATGAAAAAATACCAATTAGTCGTGAAAAATTTTTCGAATAATAAAAATAAATGAATGAGCTTTAGAAAGTGAATATATTATGAAATTGCATTTATTTGTGAGGTGCATTCTATTTGAGGAATTATTCAAAATAATGAATATGAAAAAATTGTCCGTAAAAGTACAAAATATTTGAGAAGTTTGAAAAACTTGATCGAATAGAGAGTAAAGGGTCAATAAAAATTATTCGGATGAAACTACTGGTGATATTACCTTCGAGATTGCAATTGTAACACAGGATTTGAGGGCTCCTAAGAGAAAAAAATAAATCAATAAAGAGTAATTAATTAAATGAAAATGACATACTTACTGGTATATCGATATCAAAAATGAGATTTTCAAATTCAATTGTAGAACTTTGTCTTCGAAGTGTAAAAGTTTGTGATTTATTTCGGGCAGTTCGCCGTCTTATTGCTTCGCTCGATTGTTTTATTAATACACAATCACAACACGAACACCAGCATTTGCCAAAACAACTGCCCATTTGGTTCGAGCAGCTTCTTATTCGTGCAAATTTAACCGATACTTCATTATTGATTTTACTTTAATTTTATTTAAAATTCTTTTGAAAATTTGGAAATCATCGGGGTTTTTGAATGAATAAAAAAGTAAATGATAAAACGCAAAACTTTAAATATATATCGAAACCATTTTTAGCGAGAAAACAAAAATCATTCATTCGTTTTATCGATTTTTCTGTGAGAGCACAGCAAACTGTGCGCATCGCGAAACCATTCAACGCTCTTTGACATAGTGCATACACACACAGACACACTTTTGTATGTTGAAGCGCACACCGAAAATAACATCACTGCAGATACATTTCATGTGACATTTCATAATTCATGAGTCGAGGTGAATATTTGGTTGACATTCAACATCAATAACCATATGATTGATATGTGGAGCGTATGATTTCACCTTATTTATCTCACGTATATGTAAACTCCACTCTATTGAAGAGTTTATGCGATGAAATAAAGATTTCAATTCATCGAGCACATGAAGAGCCCATTGATTCCATAAATTTAGTATGCTATCTTTACCTTTAACGCCAAATGAGTTGACATTTTCGTGTATATGTAAAATGCCACCACTTCTTTGCTTGAGAGCAGCGCAAGCTGTTTGCCAACTATTTTTGCTTGTTGGAATTAATCCCAAGTACACCCGATCGGCAATATCTTTAGGGCATACTAACCGATTATCACCAACATAAGTTTTACACCGTTCGGATACACCGTTTAATATTAAGTTCTTATTTAACGCTTCAATTGCATCTGGATTCCAATCAATTGCATGAACAAATTTTGCCTTCGAATGGACGAGAAAAGGCAAAGTGAAATATCCGATGCCGCAGAAAAGATCAACAATAATCTCATTTTCGCAATTAAGCTTCGAAACTCTTATTTTTTCATTTATGTTACCAAAGCTGAACATACATTTAGTAATGTCAAACGTGTACCTAAGAAAGCTTTAATAATAAATGAACTGAACGTTGATTGCTCGCATTTTTTACTTAATCTTGTTGTCGATGTGTAAAGCCCACGAATCATCGCCTTTAATCATTTTTACTCTCGGCGTTCTAAATTCATTGTCCGTTACACTCGATTGAATAGCGATGCGTTTGCATTTGAATTTATCACAGATCATTTGTAAATCATTTTCTGTTGAATTGAAATTCGAGTTAAAAATGAAACAAACAAAAATTAAATTGAAGAGTTTGATGAACTTTTAACCTTTAAAACATATTTAAAGACTAAAAAGTCAGAAACAAGTGTTTCGATACCTACAAAACAACGCGTAAAAAAACAGTAAACTTTTGTAGACAAAAATGTTGCAACTTTCAATTATCAAACATTGAATATTAAATGACATTCAATTGACTCAAAGTGTTCATTTGTGAATTAAATTATCAATTATGACTTCACCTAACAGTGAGTTTGTGTCAAAACGTGAAATTATGAATAAAATCGCTGGTTCGAAGTTTTAAACAGAAAAAACTTTTTTGTCAAACTTTGTTTTAAAATTTTGAGTTAAAAAGTGAGAGAAGTTTCTTGCTGTCGACCAACCTGTTAGTTTATTCCAATCGATGCCGCATTCGGCGAATACAATGAGATCGCTATGCTTTTGCCATCGTTTCAATTTAGGAATGATCGATTCGAAATTAGCGTTCGTTTCGTGAAACTTTTCGCATTCGTTTTCCGCCATTATTTTCGAGAGAGAGTGGGACGACACACGATTACGGCTTCGTTCTTTCGCTCGATCAATGAGCGAAGCGAAACATGGCGACGATTTTACGGAACGTGAATGCGGCGAAAAACATTCGCGATCTTTTGAAGAAATCAATCGAACACTGCACGCGAAGTGAGCGCGGCTTGAAGCGATGGCAAGTGGACACTTTGCGAGTGATGTATTGGCGAGCGCAGAGTTACGACGCCATTCCACATCCCGAACGACATCGCCGCGAGTGGCAGAATTGGAATTACAAATCCGAGCTGTTCGCGTTCAGTCAACGTTTGAGCGAAAAATTTTCGGAAGAAATGCTACGCGTTTGTTTCACAGACAAGAGTTATGTTGAGAAAGAAGATGAACAGCGTAAAGAGCTTGGCATGCCGGAGATAGAACTGCGAACTGAGAATAACAGTGAACTCGCCGCGATTGGAACAAATAAATTAACTCCTTTTATTAAAAGCTATTTAAGATACTTTTTAAAGAATGTTCCCGAAGAATGCATTTCGTAAGTGTGTTATTATTGAATTCACTTTTAGTTTTACTCTTTATTTCTTTTTTAGTGCTGTTCACAATTATTTGATGTCAGACACTGTTCTCGCCGATATTGCATCAAAAATCGGCTGCACTCAACTGATCCTATGCAATGTAGTGACTACAATTGTTCGTTTAAGATCATTTCTCAAATTCGTTCTTTTTGACAGGCTATTAATCCAAGCGATGAAGTCAAAGCGCAAGTTTTACGCGCATTGATTGGTGCTCTGATGAAAGAAAAGGGCGAAAAGCATACAGAAAAATTTATTATTGATTTCATCTTAACTTATATAAATGATCAAGATATAATGGAAGTGTGGAATTTACCACAAGCGGAAATCGCGCTTTCTAATGTTTTGAAAAATAATGGAATCACTGAATATGAGCCTAGACTTTTGCGCGAGAGCGGTCGAAATACAATTTACGCTTGTTTTATGGTTGGAATGTATGTCGATAAAAAATTAATTGGATTCGGTGAGTATCATTTGTCGATTATTTAATAAATAAATATGAACTTATACTTTAGGTTCTGGCGAAACAGTAAGTATTGCTCGTGAAATGGCTGCGTATGATGCCTTAAGAAGAATGTTTAAATTGACACCGGCTTCGACGTTATTTAAATTCGGTAAAGATGCATATAACATTGACTTTGGTTCCTCGTCACAAGAGTATTCGTTGTTAAATGAATGGAAATTGTTAGACTTAGATAGAAAACATCAATTAAAATCGATTTCTTAAATTCACTTGCTTTCACTTACTATGTCAGAATTGATAAAGTGAGCGAATAATTGAGTCAACAATGACTTTACCCTCTGCATCTTTAATCCTCAAGCGACCATTTGGATACCTTGTCTCTTGTGTACCATCGCTATACAAAACTTTTACAGTTCCATTTCTATATTCACGTCTCTGTGAAAGTGAAATTTGTAAATGCAAAGATAAATTGTTTTAATACTTTGAATTCTTTGGTACGTATTTCTCGTTCACCGTTTGGTAATTCAATAATTTCATTTCCTTCACTGGTTATACGAATAGTCGTTCCATCTTCTGCAATAATCTCTTCGGAACCGTTTGGATTTATAATTCTCTGAAGCTTATTCGGATAATAAATGTGTTTTGTACCATTTTTATACACTCTTTCGATTTGTCCATTGGGAAATTCGATTACACGCAATCCATCGGGAAATGTTGTTTGTTTCGCACCGTTGGCGGCGTAAACGTAAATCTTAGACAAATAATTAAATAAAGAAACAATTTTGGCAAAGAGTATTTAAATATATACCGAAATATTATCTTCTGTAACAGTCATTTTATCGCCATTTTCATATGTAACCGTTGTACCGTTATTATCTGTTTTGATATCAATTTTTTTACAATTTGGGTTCTCCTCAATTGTGTGTTTTATAACACATGCCTTGCGTTTTTCTTCCTTACAAGTCTCTCGTTTCTTTGCACAATTTTGATTCACACTTCTTAGTTCGACAGCGTTTATTCTGTCGACTAAACTTTCTATTTGTGCTTTCAAACTTGATACTTCGTTCAACAGTTTACTATTGACAGATACACAGTCACCAACAGTTTTTTCTTTCGTTTCAGATTCGCTCTGAGAGCACCTATTTTGAAGCGCACTTAATTTGCCTTCAAGAGTAGCGATTTCATTCTGCAATCGGACCGAATATTGACTTTGCACCGGTGCTGAAAGCTGATGTTGAGGCTCGCCTTCAGATTCTTTTAATGATGATTTGCTTGATTTTCCTGTCGATGGCACTTCTTCGGATTCATCGCTAGAAATAAGCTTTACTTTCGTGATTTTTTCTTTCAAAGCATCTTTTTTACTTTGAATCAAATTCAAAAGTCGTTCTAAACTTTCAAAATCTGAATCATTTTTAGATTCTAACTTTGGTTTAAAATTTTGATTTCTAGTTTGAGGAACAAGTTCGGCATGATTGCCACTGTCAACCCATTCTCTGACCACAGATGCTTCGTTTTTCACATTTTTCGATGGATTTTTAACAGTTTTTTCATAACTGGACAAAACTTCAAATTTCTTTTTCTTCAAAGGAATAGTGGTTTTTTTGGCAGAATCTTTCTGGTTGCAAATGCGTTGGACTTTTCTTTGTAATGGAAGTTCTGAAAGCTCTGAATTTGATTTCGATATGACAATATTCTCTTGGTTCTGATTTGATTTTCGTACTATTTCGGGAAGCACATACTTGGACTGAAGAGGTGGCTTCTGCTGCTCGAATCTAACTGATTTCACTGCAGTTTGATGAGATTTGGTTGCCTTGCAATCTTTGACATGTTTTGTGAGCGGTGTGAACTTTTTTAAGCCCTCGCCTTTTTTCAGAAAAGGTCTTTTAATGACAACATTCGATGTCATTCGCTTATCATTGTCGTTACTGCGTTTTAATTTATCATCAATAAGTTGTTCAAAACTTTTGATTCTATTGCCATCAACACCAGGACTGATCATTTGATTATCGAAGTCAATGAGAGCAGATCTATCATTATTATCGCAATTGGCGAGTGAATGATTCAAAGATTCATGCTCTTCACCCGAAGGTTGTTCACTTCCTGAAACATCGTCGCATTCATCGATTCGCGGTAAAGTATTAAATTTGGGCATTTTCCGGGCTTCAAACGAGCACTGATCGCTGGCATCGTTGAGATCGGCTGGGAGTGAAGAAACAAAGTGACAACAAACAAGTGAAACAACAAAAACAATTGTTTACTTGAGCGAGCAGCGAATTCTCGATCGGACTCAGCATTGGCTTCGAGTAGTGACTGCTGATGCTTTTGCCACTTTCGCAAATCATTGATTTGCTCGAGTATCGAATCCATAAATGAAGCGCGAAGAGCACGAAACGCGGACAGAACGTTCTTTGAATATCGCTGACATTCAACGAATGCACGCCTCTTTTCAATGGTTGCCAGCGAACGAACCGCGGTCGGCGTTTGCGAGCGAAACGCGTCCGTTCAACGCTCGAATGGCGCTCGCTTTTTGAATCGTT
>NCKU01002467.1:0-19019 GCA_003675995.1 Dinothrombium tinctorium
AATAATTTTAAAATTAATAACTACGAGAGTAGGGAATTTTTAAATCCTAAGATGGCAATTTTGGACAAAATCATAATGACGTTGTTCTTATTCAAAGCTACATAACTTTTTATTTAAAATCTTAATTGAAATGAATATTTTACTGAATGAAGAAAAGACATGGTCCTATTAAACTTTGTAAAAATTTTTAAAATTTATTCCCTACAGCGCGTGCAAATAAACAATAAAAATGTGTGCAAGTCCAGTTTAGACACCTATTAGATAAGATCTAGTTTTGGTTGAAATTGGGTTTGTAATTGCTTCATCTTTATCACTTCGATCCTATTGACAAATAGACAGTTTATCCTGAAGTTATGTGGAAAAAAGTCAGGAAAATGGATGGATGGATAAAAACCATTAAAATATAGCGATTTTTTCAATGGTCACGCTTAGAAGTCAAACCATTCGAAAGTTGGTGTGATTGAGAGCGTTGCGAATAAAAAAATCGTGAAATGAAAGATTTGTGCGAACCTAACTTTTACTGATATATATGAAAGAGGAAAAAAGTTTCACATAACGACACTTACTGCATCTAAGTATTAAAGGTCTTTTCATTTTGAATTATTTACGAAAGGAGAAAGACTTCCGCACTCAAATCGTACTTAAGTTTCGACATTTTGCAATTGAAAGTTGCAATGAAAGCTAAAAAATCGACACTTTTCTGTTTCCGGTTGAAATGTTACACTTAATATGGCGAAGTGAACTTTAATTTTGGAGTTTAATCGCTTGTTCTCGAAAAAGAAAGTTACCGCGTGTATCAGATGTGCGAAAGAATCGTGCAAAGCACTAGTGTCTGACCTAAGTTTTTCGAGGTTCGCTGAACTTTAAAATGAGAAGTAAATTTAAATACAAAAGGCATGATTTGAGATGATGATTGGGAAAATCTTAAATGTGTTGAAAATTTAATGCATTGCTTAAGCGAAAAAAAACTTGATACTATTACCCGAATTCAGGAGCTAATTCAAAAGTTTCAAAAAAGCTTAAGTTTTCCTTTGATAGAATTTGTTTTGAAATATTAAACTTTCATTTGATTAAGAATCTTCAATTTAAATGCATTTTTGTGAATTTTAATTTTACAAACTGCTAATTAAATTTTAGCTCTTAAGTTAGGAAACTATTGTAATAAGGAATAAATGATTTTCTTATAAGATTCTTTTGCCCCTAAAATGCTAAACATGTTAATAAAATGTAAACAAATTACGTGTCATGACAAAACTAAATGTGTAGCCATCACAATAAATTGATGTAATTAAATTATTCATGAAAATTGAATGCTAGTTCAGGAATAGCAATAACCTAACGTAGAATAAATAGAAGATCGCTATTAGAACAAAGCTAATGTTTGTAAAGTACGAAGAAAAAAGTTTATGTTTATCTTTTACAACAATAATATTTCCATTTAATTTCATTTAAATGCAATTTTTCTTAATCAAAATGAGTTTTATTACTATACACTCAAAAGCTTCACTTCACTGAGCTTTTTGCCCTGAATTCTTTCGGCAAAAGTCAAGATGAGAATTGCAGCAACTTTGAGTGTAACTTGTAAATAATAGCCAACGATAATATGTCCCATTGCAATCATTTAAAAAGCTATTACTTCAAATACTGCCTGAAAACACAAGAGAATTGCAGTGATTTAGGTTAGTCTTACAACGCATTCCTCACTATGAAAAAGTAACCTGAAAACATAAAAAACCATTGCACCTTACGCTGTGTACAGTTATGTGAACTTGTGAAACATCTAACTCGAGATGGAAAACTTTAGCCGTCAATTTTTTGTAGATCAAAACTTTTATTTACACTAAAAAATAATTTGTTTCTTTTGTTATTTGAACTCAGAAAGAGTGAAAAATGTCGACGAAAAATAAACAATAAATTTTTACAGAGGAAAAACGATTTTCGATCGTTACAACTTAAAATCTGTAAGGCCCAATTGAATTAAAAAATGAAGCTAACTGATTTCAGTGCTAATTATTTACTTACTTGCAGTAGGATCGTGCAGAAAAGTTTCGAACCGTTTGCTGTGCAATGGTCGACTTGTTTCGAGCTCAACCCATAAATATACTCGAAGTGTTTCATCTGCTAATTTATGCTTATTACTGTAATGATGTCACAATAAAATCGACTAATTACGAACATTCGAATCACAAACGCGAGCCATGGCAATTTATAAAACGCATTTGCAATTTATCACTAGGCAACATATTGTCTTAACCATTGAATGCAAAGTAAGCGTCTTTATAAATTTAAAAAGAGAAATAAGATTAGCATATATTATTAAACACTTTAAGCATTTTAAGTTTAAGGATTAAACTTTTTTTGATCGGATTGAGAAAATGCTTAATAAAATAATTTTTCAAATTTAAAGTACTTCGCGTTTGAAAGCTGAATAAGTTCAGTAAAACTTTTAAAGTAAAATATAATAAAAAAGAGGAATAATTCGTAATAAGTTTATAATTTATTGCACATCTGAACAAAAGTAGTTCAACGATGTAGTAAAGCCGATGTTTTATAAAGTGAGGTTTTTCATGCACACTTTCTGCACAAAATGAACAGAAGTCATAAATCATACGAATATCAAGCCAACAAAGAGTTTTGTGTATTTAAGAAACATGCAAAACTGCTGAATCTTACAAAAATTTATTTTCTTGAATTTTTAAAAATTATAATTTAATGTTTGTTTTTTTTAAGTTAAACAAACTTGAAAATTTGATTTTAAAGCAAGTATAAAATGGTGGATTAAGTTATGCACCTTTTTCGTGTGCAACAATTGAATAGAGCTTGTGTTAGCTATTGAATTAATATGCAAGAGATTATCCATTTAAAAATAGGAATTTGTGAAATATTTCTACAAAACTAAGCGTAGCTTTTTATATTGAATTTTTATAAAATCATTTTACATTTTCGCAACTATAGAGTTGATTAATTATAAGGCAAATCAAACAATTTTCAGAAAATTGTTTTAATCGATTGATGAGCAGATTCATTAATGAGGGAAAAAGAATCGCATAAGTACCAAAATGTAACTGTTTGCTGAATTTTATTTGAAATGAAAAATTTAATAATTTAAAAATGGAAATTAAAACATATTTGAATTGATATTTTTGAGGCTTAGTTTGAACCATTTTTAGCGCAGAATGAACATGATAAACACTTATAATTAGTGTGCATTTAATTTGCTTTTAACTGTTAGTTTAGCTGTTTTATTTTTTGTTTTTACTGCCAAGTCTGATTCTAATTAAAAAAAAAAAAAAAATAACTTGACGTCTGATAGCAGTGCTTTGTATTTAAAGTAAAAAATTATCAAAACATAATTGAGTAAAAAAATTTGTGATTTACTATTTACAAGAGTTTAATGATTTTACATGCTACTCGTGAAACTCATTAATGCGTAATATGTAAATGCAAAACATGTATCGGTGTTTCAGATCAACAATACTTTGTTTTTAAACAAAAGTTATACTCATTAAAAAGTTATTTCAAAATTACGCTTATTAATCAAAAAGTAAATAAATTTTACAGAAAGTTACTTTGAAAATGATCGCATATAGAAGTTGGCTTTTGATCATATGAAGCAGTCGCCGAATGAATACAAAACTTCAATTATGTGTAGAAAACATCGAAAGATTGAATGCGATTTTATTTTTTGATCGACGCCTTATTATTTGAAGAAATAAGAAGCGGCAAAAGTGTTAAGAAATAAAAAATAAATAAAAGGCTAAACGTGCTTTTGAAAAATAATGTCTCGTGTTTACCGTTTCGATGTGACTTGAAACGTAAATGAATTTTCTAGCAATTGAACAAAAGCGAACTATCGCGTAACACACTCAATTTGCAGAAGTGCGATGGACAAATAGAACGTTTACAAATATGGCATTTTGAAGAGTAAAGTTAGCAAACCAATTTTTATTTCCATTGTGTTTGGTCTATTCACTCTTTTTAGTTTCGTTCGCGAAACAAATCACCTCCAATAGACACAAGCATCACCGCTTTAAACAAATGCTTTGTATTCAAGCGATAAATTGAAAGCCAAAGAAGCGCATTATTCGTTTTTTCTATAAAATACCAATATTTAGCATAAAAATCATTTTTGCTATCCGCAAACACTAAATAAACGTTTCTTCTAACAAGAATAAAGCCCATTTGCCATCAATTTTTACAGCAGTGGTAATTTTCGAGATGAGCTCAATTTTCATATGTTAAGCACATAAACTCCACGTTAATTTGGCGAAAATTTCTTTCTGAAAGTAAAAGTTTTTTACTTCGCTTAACTTTTATCGTAAACTTTTTTCGTTTAAAAGCTTTTTTGGCTTTTGTACAAACTATTGGTGCATCGCAAAGAGAAGAGCACACTTTCGACAAACATTTCGCACCAGTGAGCGCGTCAACCGCTCGAATGCGTGTTGAGGCCACTTCTTGTTGAGAAAGGAACGAAAATTAATGAGTGAAAAGTGTTACTTGGCTTAAATACGCGATGCTAATTTAGAGAATTGAATATCGCTGTGCGAATGAGCGAACCAAACAAAGAATTTAGAGAAAGAAAGGTTCTAAGCGCTGCTCAATCTGTTTAATACACTGTCCACTGATGATAATATGATCAATTTAGTAGAAATCTCAACGATTTCATTTGAAATTTTAAGAAGACAAAGAAAAGAATTTAACCTCTAAAAAGCGTGAATGTGGCTTATAATCGAAGCATCATAAAAATCGAGTAAAGAGAAAGGAAACAAGAAAAAATGATCATTATTCCTGACGAGCGAACAAAAAGAAAAAGGGATGCTTCTAATTTGCTATAAGCTATAAGCTTCTTCTATAAGCAAAACTACTCTGAGTTCGCTCGCCGTTCTTAACTTCAATTCATATCTATTCGCTGAGTTTTGACATTCGTGCAACTTTAAATCGAAATGCGATCAGATAAAATACCTTCACAGCGTTTCTCTCCCATTTTTCCCCTCTTAGTTTTGATTAATCGCAAAGTTAATCGCCAGTTTTTTGCCAAATAAATTCAGAAAAAAAAACGGTTCGTGCGTGAAAACGCAAACTTTGCTTCTAGAAATTAACATTAAGTGAATGCTTTAATTCTAACTTTTTGCAAATAATTAAAACTTTTTCGTATTCTTAAACTAATTACCAGAAGAATAGGCGAAAAAATAATTATGGTAATTGCATTTCAAGTAAATAAGACATTTGTAATTTTATATTTAAAATTCGTAAAAAAATGCTTTGCGTAAATAGAGTAGAACTAATCTGAACAAAAAAGCTTATTAAAATGTGAATAATACTTCACTGCGAAGCGTAAGTTAAGTGGAATTTTATTTCAACAAGCAAAACGTTGATCGCCTTAAATTGAAAAACTCTATAGGCCCAATTTAAACATTTCAAGTTTAAATAAAGATTCACAAAGAAGAGAATCATTTTTAGCTCATCACATGCATTTTGAATGCAAACGCATAAAATTGAAGTGTTTTTGCAGAACTTTCTTTTCTTTTCATATTTACTCTTATTCAAATAAATGTAATATTTAGTTTATACAGTTATATTGAGATAGCCAAAACAGCTGAGAAAATTTAAATTTTAAAAAGAACGCCATCTGAATTCAGTGAAATATTGAAAAATTATGAGCATTTATTCTATTTTTGGCGTGAAAGATTTTTTATAAGATAAGCACCTCCACTAGTATAAACTATAATTATTATACTGACACTTTTAAGTCAGCAGAAATAAAGCTTGACTAGCAAAAATCGATTTTTTCATGAGTTTTTGAGTGGTAAGTCAGTGATCTTAATCTAATTTATAACAATAGATATATTTGGAACATGCTGCAAGGCATTGTGAACAAAAATTAAGCTTTTGGGGAGATCCAAGAGATGGTTCAATTATGTTTGCAATCTTTTTAATCATTTTAAAGTGCGTGGAATTAAAGCTAAGCGGGAAATTTTTCACATTTTTTAATCATGTTGGCTTTAGCTTCTAATCATGTTCTAGTAAAGATAAAACTAGTTTAACAAGACAAATTGATTTTTTGTTATATTCAGAAGCTAGAAATTTTATATATAAAATTATCCGAGATTTATAAAATTCAAAAACGTGGTTCTTGACATATTGATTTTTTTGCCACAATAAAACCAAGTGTGCATTCAATGGTGAAAAACCTTTGTGCACACAATAGTTTAGTGTTGCACAAGAAGCAATTTATCTTTTCTTCCAAATTTGGCTTATTTAAATATTAATTATATGGATGAGATAAGAAAATTTTTGAGAAACACTGGATAAATTAAGCTTTGCTGCAAATTTTGAACAAATTTAAAAATGAAATTAACAATAAATCAAAATAAATTCAGAAGATGTTTTCATTTTAAATATTTCTGCTTTTTTAAAAAAGCGAATATTAAATTCAAAAATTTATATTTAAGAAAGCTTCACTGATTTTTAAATTTCTGAATTTTTTAAAAGAATAAAAAGATTAAAGAAAACGAGTTTGATAAACAAAATTTCAAATCATATTTTACAGCCTAATTTATAGCGGATAAAATCAATCATTAACAAATTAAGTTAAACAAAATCTATTGGTCTTAAAAATGGGCCACAATCATAAGAACAAAAAATCACAAGAAAAACGATAAGTTAGTAAATACAAGATAATAAGTAAATAATTTGCAACCTCAATTCAGTGGTCGACCAAAATAAACCGAGAGCTGGATGGAAATGTTGCGAAATGAGATTTTGAATCAGAAACTTTCGCCGAAGCAAGAAATTACCTAAGGAATATAATTTCCTTCCAGAGCGGTGGAGATGAAAAAGTTTATCAATTAACATATGAATTGCTTCTCTGAAATCATCGTCTTGAAGCTGGATGATTAAATTATTTGAATTTTGGGGCTAAAACCTTCTATACTGCTTTTCTGATTAATATGCAAAATAAATCAAAATTTGTTCACTCTTGAGTGGTGTACCTGATTATAAATTTTTACAAATATTCGACTGAACTTTACTCGCAACTTGTAAGCTTAATTTTATCAATTTTGAGCCCATATTTTTTGCTAGAAATTTTTTTAAGTAAAGGTTAGTTTGTTAACATGAACTGAGAAAAACAGAAAAAAATTAATTTTTATTTTATTTGAACTTGACGCTTGACTTGTGCTTGATTTTTGCAAGGAATGCTGAAAACATTTCACTAACTGTTTGCACTTAGCCGCGTATGCTTGATTAGAGAACGGACTCGCAAAGCACTATAACTAAAAGAATAAAAAAAAAGGTTAACGTACTAAATAGAAAACGAATGAAAATGAGTAGAAAGCTTTCACTTTTTTAATTCGATAAAAAATCCATTCAGTTTGCTTTTTTGATTTGTTTGTGATATAATTGAAGAGAAAAAGCTAATTACAACACGCGTTTTCCAATAGATTTCGAGTACTAATTTATACTACTTTAGCTAATTAGTGGAGTGAATAAGCTAACATTTGAAATGCTAAACCAGATTCAATTGATTTTTTTCGCTTCCGAGCGCTTTTTCATTTTCATCGTAACGTAAAAATTTGCGATGTTCGAGAAGAGCGTTATAAAGAAAGTGCGTTTCGAAGTTAGCAGAGAAGAACATTGAAAGGAGACGCCATTTGTTTGAATTTAAAAATGTGCCTCTTTAAAACGTTTTGTATGTTTTCTAAATATTTAATAATTTATTGTTAAAAGCAATGTTGTATTGAAAGTAAATGTAGAATAAGTAATACCGGAAACCATTCGATTAATGTTCGAAGCATTCATTATTCACAGCAACACAGCGAGCCGAAAGTCAGTTGGAAACTTGTGAACATATTTATTATTCATTTATTCGCTCAATGTCCGTCAAGAGTGTGATTTAGTTCAGTGGTCAATTTTTCGGCTTCATTTTTCTATAAAATTCGACGCTGCTCAAATTAACATTACATCTGTTTTCTTGTTTTTCCTCCTAAAATATTCAAAAATTTGAATTTTAAATTTTGCACACAACAAAACTTTTCAATGAAGTCAAAATTTGTTCGCAACAAATAAGTAAATTGAATTTAAAGTTTTCGGTAAAAAAAAGAATAAAATTTCAAGCAGTCAAGTTTGAAAAATGTTGTGATTTACCAGCAATTTCGTTAGGTTTTTTTACTCTTAAAAATGTATTTTGACAGCAATTTGAAACTTAAAGTAGTAACGTAAGTCTTGAATTCATTCTTAATATGTGAACAAACATAAAGTAAGATAAAATTCAAAAAAGTCAAAAAGCTGAGGACACAAATAAATTTTAATTCAAAGACAAAAACAAAGTGACAATTAAACTAATAACGTTCTTGCTTTGAAGCAATATTTTCACGTTTAAAATGAAATGTATATGTATTCGGTTAGTCCATCGATCAGTAAAGTTACACTTACATAATAACTCAAAGTCTGCGAATTTTTATATTTTGTTTATATTTTAGTTTTTAGTTTTTACGAAGTAGACAATATGCATATTTCTTAGCCGTTAAGCCGGCGGAGGGCTGAATTATGGCGTTATAATTGTCACATCCTTTCTTCATTGAAAAATTTTTCTTTTAAATGACGCCTATTTTGAAGTAATAAGTGAAAATTTAAACGAATTTTTAAATTTTAGAGTTCATGGTTCCCAAGAGTGTTCTTTAAGGATTTTTAAATCTCGATTTTTTGTTGAATTGTATTTCGTTTTAAGCTTTGAAACTGTTTTAACAAATTCAAGTGATATTAATATAAAAACTAATTTTCTCCTACTGTGTTCATCTTACTTAATCGAAAAGAAGTTCATAAAAGAAAGAATTCATTAAAAGTAAAAGAAGAAATGTAATGATTAGAAACGTTTCGTTTCACATGAAACATTAAAAGATATTTATGGTAAATTAAACTATTCAAACAAAATAAAACTAAAGTTTTGAAGTTTGAAGTTTATAAAAGTTAAACAATATTCAAAGCTTTGAGCAATGCTTGAAATAAAAAATGCAAAATGAAACGCAAAATTAGAAATGTTAAATGTTTCAAAACGCAAAGATTACTTAAGTACGCTTCGTTAGATAAGTGATGGTGCTATTTGAAGAAGAAAAAGCACGAGTGTTGCCATAAAGAAATATAAAGTTTCAAAAGTTTTTATTTCATTTAAAAGTCTTTCTTTGATTTTAATTTTTTTTTCTAATATAAGAAGCGGAAAAAATACTTTATGTGCAGTTCGACTCAGTCGATTATTTTTGCAAGCATTAAGAAATATGAACAAATAAAATAATGAAAAATGATGACGAAAAAATGTGAAAATATTGGATGCAAACGAAAAATAGCAAAATTGCTTCAATTCGCTTGAATAATGTGCTTTTACAGAGTTGGCAAAAAGTTACTCCATTAAAACTCGTTTATTTCAATTTTAAATATACCGAAAAAATAAAAAAGCTTTTTGCTCAGCACTGTATGAGCAAAGAAGAAAACGCAATCCACTTTTCAATTGAAAACGCAGAAAAAAAATTGTATAATAGAAACAAATGCGAATAAAGAAAAAAAAGAGAAAAAACTGAAAACGGATATTTTGTGGATCAATTTTTTCCTTTTATTTTCGATTAAATTCTTGTTGAAATTGTAAACATTCTTGAAAATGGAGGATTGAAGAAAAGTGAAGAATAGAGGCAGATGAAAACTAAAGTAACGCTTTATTCAAAGCGCATTCATGTTTGATATTAAAATAGCACGAGCATAGACATAGATGCTTTTCGATCCTCAACTGAAAAAATAGCAGAGTGAACTTTTGTCGTAAAAGTAATGGCAAACAAATTATTTGTCTAAGCAGAGAAATGAACGAAAATCAAAAGTTAAATAATTTTGAAGTAATTCAAAATCGACGCGTTCTAAACTTTTTTTGATTCTTTTTGAAAGTAAAATCTTTTCAAACCCTAGAGTCTTACACGATCTTGATGATCATTACTCCTTCAACAACAGTTTTTTCACTTCATTTTTGATTTTTAAAGAAGTGTAAATGTGACAAATAGTGTGTAAAATGAAAAATGAGCGCAATTCAAAACTTTACAATCATCAATCGAAGAACATTGCACTTTTGCGATGAGCAGCGCAATTAGAAGTGATTGTTATTGTAATGTCGCGAATATGAGCGAAGTTGTGTCAACAAAAATTGTTTGAGTGCTATCGATTCGCGCTATGTTCGATAATTTGTCAATGGCGAATGAAAGCCCACTTATGAATAGATGTCGCGTTTATTTTTCTCTAATCAAACCGAAATATTCATTACTTGTTGACATTTCATTTTTGAGTAATTGTAGTGAAAAACTAATCATTGATCACAACAAAATTGATTTTCACTTCAATTTTTTCATTGAACTTCGCTGAACTAGCGTTGAAAATATTTTTTGAAATCATTCTGTGAATGCTTCTTCTTATTTGAATTAGAAAGATGCAGAAATTTGTTGCCGTTATTAACATTCCAATAAGTAAGCAAATCAAATGAGAAAAATCTGACTGAAGCGGTGCTCGCTACTTGCATTTCATTTTCATTCTAAATGCAGATTTACGAATGCTACAAGCCTGGTGAAATAAGATTTCGCGTTTTATTATTCATTCTACTCGCCACATGTTGTAATATGAATTCTTAAGCAGCCAAAACAAAGCTTCTTTTAAAAAATTTATCGAAAGTAATTTCTATGCTCTTCTTTTTCAACGTTCGCTGTCAGACAAACTAACATCTTTGATGCGATATTAAATGAAAAACAAAAGCAGTCTCAAAATGGCGAAGTGCGCTTTAGCGTGACTATGTGATTGAACACGAAATTTCGTCGCTTTCGCTAAATTTTTGACAGAAATTGCTTTCGATACAAAAAAGGAAACAAAATCTTTTTCAACTTTTTTAATAGTTCACTGCTTAAAAGTTTAAAACATAATTTTGACAAGAAATGAATTGAGATTACTTTTTACCAAAGAACACACAATCACGAAATAAATTCAATATGTTCCACAAAGACTTCAATAAGTCGCGTTTCAAACTTTTCAAAATTAATTTTTGTAGAAAGCAGAATTTATGGTGAATGAAGTTATTATTTGATACAATTTCAAAGAAATTCTTTCTAATGAAAAGGAAGCGTTTGAATTCGCGATCTTCTATTTTTTGACACAATCGCGTTTTAAAATGAATGAAAAGAAAAAAGTTAAATGCGATTACTCGAAAGCTCTCGAAATAGAACTTTACTCTGAATGCATCCGTTTTTAGCGAAACGCACGCAAAGTGAATTGTTTTACGCTCGAAGTTTTTAAGAAAAAAAGTTCTTACTTAAAGTCGATTTATGTTTACAACTTTTCGCTGTTTTCAAGAATTATTAAATGCTTCACTTTGTTAAACGCGTTTAAAAACAAAATGAAACGATTTTAGTTTGAATATCTTTTTGAGATAACTTCTCTCAACTTTTCTTTCCTTTTTATGCGCTCGCATTTTTCACTTTTAAAACTAAATTAAATTTTCAACGAGAAAGTTTGAAATTAATTTTTGTTCTTTTTTGTTTCAAAATTGACCATTTGTATAAGTTATCTCTTCTCGTTAATTCAAATGACTAGACAATATGTCATAAGCTTCATGTTTAATAAAAAAAGATTTAAGGCTAACATAATTCAGCATTCGTTCCACCCTCCTTTCAAAATGCAATCAATTGATGTCTCTTTGCTTTGGTCTTCAATTTTTCATAATTTATCATTCATTTTAATACTATAGAGCTTCTATTTTTAAAATCATGTCAAATCTGAAGAATTATATTTTTTCTTAGTTACGGTTTTATTTATTTATTTACTTATTTTCGAGAGTGAAGCTATCTTTTTAACAAATTTTCTCTGTATATTAGAATTTTTAGAAGTTTCGCAAGCTGAGAAAAAATAAAGAAATAGCTTTACTTTAAAAGAATGGAAATCCAAGTGATTTTAAAAAATGATCAGATAACATTAGTGTTCGGCAGAAAGATGAGTTTAAAAAAAGGTAAAGTACAAGGGCCAGATGCTGCAGATGTGAATTATATGGCCTCAAAGGTTTTATTTATATACCATTTAAAGAAAATTTTTTATGAAAACACTTTCTGAACTAAGTTTGAAGAAACTTTAAGAGCTATTATTTCAAAATTAACAATTAATATTTCAAAAATTTTCTCAAATTAATCTCTTTTTGGTCGCATTTGCATAATTTGCTCGGAAAAATGTGAATAAATTGCTAGATTAATATGCGAAAATAAAATATAATTTCATATCCTCAAATAATTAATGTAAGAAAATATTTATTTTAGATGATTTCACTCTCTTTACCAAAAAAGCGAAGTTCGACTTTTCATATTGATTCTACTTTGACAAGAAAAAAGCGTTCAAGTAGAAATCTATCTTCTTACAAAATTTTAAAGAAATAGGCAAGAAATCAATGGATAACTTTTGTTGCGAACGCTCACCTTTTCATCCTTTTCGAGTTATTCTCAGGCAAATTTCGACGTTATGCAATGTCGAGAAGCAATTTTAATCACATAGAGTAAAGGTTGTATAAAATAGTGATCTGTGATGAATTCTAAGTGAGTGATCTACAATAAATCATTTTTCAGGTAAAGCACCTTGCTCTTTATGAATACTAAACAGCGAGCGCTGAAAAGCGAGCACAATTCAATGAGAAAATATCGAATTTCAAGGTGCTATTGAATTTTAAAAAATGCTGTTGAATTTTTTCTTCGCTCTTTTCGCGTGGTTTCTGTCATGGAAAAGAGAGCTGTGAATAATGAGTTTAGAGGTTAGATTTTGAGTTGAAAATCATCACAAAAAAGTTTTGTTTTACGGAAGAAAGTACGAAACGAACGTATAAATTCGAAAAAACAAATGTTGAAAGTTTGTTGAAATATTGAGTGAAAAATAAAACCGTTAAAATTAAATTTAGTGTTTGAAGTCAAACCTTTCAAAAATAAATACAAAATTTTTCATTTTCTCGAAAACGTAAAACTGTGAGAATAAAAATAGTAAAGTAAAACATTATTCAAGTGAAAAAGCGAATCGTGATTTCAAAGCGTAGAGGCGATAAAATGTTTTAAATTTCAAAAAGTGTCTGTTTAATAAAGTAGCGTTTTACATCGCTATTTATGCTGCGTTTGCATGTCTTTCGGCAATTGATGCCTCGTTTTTTCCTCGACGCTGATTTCTTCTCATTAACTCTAAACTCTAAACTTTAAATGTACTTTTTATGCCTCGTGGAAATTCAGTGACTGCAAGACGATTTCATCAATTCAACGCAGTTTAAAATGAAAGTAAATCATGCGCTCCATTAAAAGTTTCACATTATTATTTTTCTTTTTTCTCTATTATCTCTTCTTTGCCGAAAAAGTTTTTCTCGCATCGCAATCACCGCTGTCAACGAATGCGAAAAAAGTAATTTCAAGATTAATTTAAATGCAAAAATTATTCATGAATTCGTTTCAGTTTTGAAAATTAATTCATAAAATTGCATCGATTATGATTGCGCTTAAATAGTAATTCGAAAAAAGCATTTGAAAAAGTAAATAGGCATTTATCTCTGAGCGAAATGAGTTACAAAAGACAGTGATTAGAGCGAAAACGAAAAGCAGCCTAAAATTTGATAAAAAGCGGTTGAAGATCGCTCAAATGCAAGTGCAACAATGATAAATAGAGAGAAATAGATTTATATAAAGACTAGGCCAAATCGTTTTCGAATTTTGTTCTCTTCATATTTTTTAAATGCCGACACTTTGATTAAAGAACATTAATCACTGCAGTTTTTCACTTGTGATTTTTGGCAAACTGATAGCTGCGATGAATTTAATCAAACTTGTATGATAATTAAAGTATCGTGAATAAGTCAACTTTATAAAATGAAGCAATTTATAGAAAGTGTATACCCGTAGCCACATTATATGCTATCCTCTGCATTTAAAACTGGAACTTTCAATGGATGAGATAACATATTAATGTGTTTATTCGTAGATTTGCTTTCGTTTGCGGGGTTTCAAACTTGTTTTCAAGAAGCAAAATTAAATTTAAAAGTAATTAAAAATTTAAGTTTTTGGCAGATCTTTTTAAGTCTGAAATTTTATATTAAAAAATTGTTAAAACTGTTTTAAGCTGAATTTCTGAATCGAAAAAAGAACTTTTAATAAAATTTTCATTTGATTAATAGTAAAAGCTAAAGGAACAATTCTATGCTGTCTAAGTTTTTTCTTCAAATAAAATATTTAATTTCTGTTTTTACTCTCAAGCAAATCCAGAAAAGAATATTGACATTGAGTCAAAAACAAGAATAATGAAGAAAAATGAAAACAGAGCAGCATTTTCTAAAATAAAGTGAATTCTCGAGACGTTTGAGAAAGAAAATTTAGGACGCTGTCTTTGAAAACATTTTTAACTAAATAAAAAAATGACGCTTGAATTAATAATTTTGGTCGTAAATGAAAAATAAACATTTGAAAATGATTTCGATTTATGGTAATAATAATTTAAGCATTGTTATTTTAAAATGTAAAATAAAAATAAATGAAGGAAGATATTAAATCATGGACGAACAAAAATTTAAGTTTGATCATTTGGGAAATTAATACGAGTTTACCTTAATAAGTGAAAAAACGCTTAATTATCTCAAGTTGAACTGAGGCAATTATAATTCAAGAAAACTTTGTTTGAACCTCTAAATAAATGATATGCATTAAAACATGATTTTCGAAATTAATTGTTTGAAAAAAAAACTAAAAATGAATTCCAAAAGAATATGAGCGAAGAAAGTAAAAAATGAAGTGAAGCAAAAATGAAATGAGAAGCGAACATTTTTGCTTTCAGTACTCCATTTTATTAAAAACACAATTGGTTTTTATTTGACGACAAAAAAAGCTAAAACGACAAAATGCTTGATTGAAAAATCTTTTTTCATGTCTGAAAAAGCAGCAAACGATGCGTGTTGCGGACTTTGCTTGATCACATGCAACAAAAAATAGAATTGATTTACGAAATCAGATGTGCTCGACAATTCTGTCGAATATTTCGAGTGAAATTCAATGAAGTGGTGATCAGTGTGATGATTGCTCTCAATTCGAATTTATTCGCATTGATGCAGAATAAAGATGAGTGGATTGCATAAAATTTAAACCACAATTTTCTGACATAAAGTTCGCTAGATGATTATAAAGCTTTTCTCTAAATTGTAGTTTTCTTAACATAAAAGTAAATTTTAAAGAAAAAATATTTTATTTACATACATAAAGTGAAAAGCTATCTATAAAAATTGAATGGGTTTAACTTTTTTAGCTTTTCAAATAAATTTGATTTCAGAATGAATATTCTACAACTTGGGCTTTTTGAGTTGCATAAACTTATCTAAGTTTAAGTGAACATTTAACATTTATTCAAATTAAGTGAATAAAAATTTTCGCTTTAATGAAAGTTTTTTAATTATAAAAAAATTGAAATCTAAAGAATATATTCAAAATAAGCTCTTATCTCATAATAAATTCATATTTGAAAGAATCTTGCAAAAAATATTGCAAAGTGAATCAAAGATTAAAAATTTTACTAATGCCTCTTTAGAGTAAATTAAATAAAAAAGTGTCTGAAATTTTTTAAAGTTGTAAAGCCAACATTGTTTGAGACATTTTTTGCTTTACACGCAAATTGTGTAGACAATTTATGCGTGAATAAAAAATAACAAGCGTGTATATGTGTAAACATACTCTGCTTTTTGATTAACTGCACAGTGTTGCTGTTGTAATTTCCGGTGAAATAAACTCTTTATTGGAAGGAAATGAGGAATATGCTTTAACATTGTAAGAGCACGATTTTTCATACATACAAAGATGTATTTGTGCTTCAAATTGGCCTTTTTGCGCAATAATAAATAAATTAAGTGAAAATTGAATGCATTTTCCAAACATAAGGAAAGTTGAGCAACATGAAAAAGTTTTTATCATAACCGTGAGTAAAGGTAAATATATTTACTTAGATTATTGTCCTGCTAAAGTGAGTCAATTTTGTGTAATTTTTTCTGGCAGTGAGTAAACACTGGTGTTTAAAATAAAAGGTTTTGATATTTACTCAGATATTGTCAACAAATTTAATCATTATAATTTTTATAGCACAAAACAGCTCAATATCTAAAATACGCGTGAAGAATTAATAATAAAAAGCTTATAATAAACATCACAGCATTTTATCATTTAGTGAAGTCAAATTAAAAGTTCAAAGTTTTTATTAAACTCAATGAATAACTTAAGCGATCCGATGTAGGGAAGTGTCATTATCGGTCAAAAAATCTTATTCTCAAAACTAAACATTTATAATTGTAGAAAAATGCTCTCTGCTTGAATCAAACACTACTGTGTCCACATTCGTGTGTTTTGAACTTGGAATGATTTTTTTTTTCAGAAATTCGTTTGCAATAAAATTGCTCATTGCGAAAAAAAACAAAAGAGGCAAAAGGATTCCGTTTGAGTGATGAGCTTAAAATTAATCTCAAATTTGTTTCTATTAAATCATTTAATTCTTAAAATTTTGTGCAATTGACTGAATCAAAAAAATTAAAAAGTAAGCTGTAATAAATGGAAGTGAGTGTTCAAAGAAACAAGTTTTGGTGAAAAATGGTTTCAGAAGATAAATGATGAAAATGTTAATCAATCAAAAGTGAAAAGCGTAAAAATAAATATTTGATTCGTTTAAGAAAACCATCGAGTTCATTTCAGTGTATCAAACCATTAAATTATCAAAAGGAATGTTAACTCTTAGCCATCGTATTCATCTTGTTTATGTGAAAGAGTTTGCGACTTTTAAAAATCATTATTTTCGTATATATTTTGTTTTCAAGAGATTTTGTTTTTTAAATATTTTTATTTTTAATTTTTTGGTTTCACGAGAAAATAGGATAACTTTGAGCTGTGCTGTTCTTTTGTTTGAAAGTTTAAAACCTTTGCGCACATAAATTCGACGAAGATAATTTTGTTTTTCGAGCAAAAGTTTCTTAAATTTTTGAACATAGAGCCAAGTAGATTGTACAAATGTTCGGATTGCGAATAAAATATGAAATGAAGAGAATTTGCTTGTTTAGTAGTAAAATATTGAATCGATAGAAGCGAGAAAAGAAAAATTTCTTCTTTTCCAGTGATTTATCGTGTTTAAATCTCGAACACTAAACCAAAAAGTAAGAGGAGACCATCAAATAAGAAGGTACAAAAATAAAAATTTCAATCTTTGAGAAGAAAAAAAGGAGAAAAACGAAGCGAAAAGTGCAAAAAAGGAAAGTGAAAAAGAAAATACATTTTTGGTAAGTTTATGGAACCATATATTCCGAAATAAACTAGTTTCGATAAATGAGCGAATAAAGCTGTATAAAAAAACTAAATATACTAAATGAATGCTATTTCTCATGCTTAATATTAGTTTTTTTCTGTTTTAAATTCGTTTGCAAGTCGAAACGAGTATGTTTTTAAAGAATTTTTTGTCGATAGGCATGAAAAATTATTCTTCCACATGAATCAATTTTAAGACGCTGCTAATTCAGACAACTCAATTAATCAAAAGAAGCTTTTAGTTGAAGAGAGATTCAAAAAATCGGGTTATTAGTGATCAAAGCAGCGCAGCTACTTTTTCAACGAATTGCTTGTGTTTCATTTCTATCTCTTTGTTTCTCTTTTGTTTATTTTTTGATGCTCTCATTTGTTTCGTTTCTATTAAGATTCTTATAAGACGTTTCTTTCTTTGCGCCTATTTTTCTTTTTCTGTAATGCAAAAATTAACTCTGCTACGATATGAAGTGCAAAATGAGAATAATTTTCACTTTTTTGATTTAAGTATTAATTTTGAAATTCATAAATATCAAAATGTTTAATTAAATTTTTCTATTTTAATTAAAAAAGAAAAAATTCATTTTTTAATTTTATGTATACGAGAAAAATAATATTTTGCATTTAAGATTAAACTCTTAAATCTTTGTACGCAAAATTCTATTATTTTCAATGACTTAGATTGAGTAAAGTTTGCGATGTTATTAAATCCAAACACAAAATGAAAGGAAAAATTGTGACAGAAAATTTTAAAAAATATTTAATGAGATAATTTATCTTAAAAAAAACAAGAAATTGTTGTTTGAAATATCGCATTGAAAACAAAGTAAAAGCAGTGATCAGATATCAAATGTCGCCAGGAGATGAGTTTGATTCGGAAGGCGTAAATTGAGGCGACATGATTTCGATAGTCGGAGAATTCATTAATAATAAGAAGAAGAAAAAATGAGTGATGAATTGCATTGTGTGCGCATTCACAAAAAATGTGATCATTTTATGTCTCTTACATTCGCATTTCAATTCATTTTGTCTGTTCAGTGAACAGAAAAAATGGCTTCAATCGAAAAGACCATGTCTAGCACAACAAAATTGTATAAAGAACTTTTGCTTTCTCTGTCGATGACACAAATGATGTTTGCTATTATCGTTTATGAATTCAGCTCTTGTGCAAAATTCAAAAATATCAATTATATGAAAAGTAATCAAGTTTGTAAAACCTTTTTCTCTTCAAATGCTTCTTCGAAAAACTATTTCGATTCGAATAAATCAATCACTTGAGTGCAACAATGTAAAAATAACATAAAAGCGTACAAAATCTTTAAAGTGTCACAAGCAAGTTCTGAAAACGAGAAAGGTCAAGATGATCAGATTTAAAAAATCATTAGTATTTGCTCATTTAAAATAAATCTTAGATTTTTGACAATATTTCATGTTATAAACTTTCACTCGTATCAGTATAAATTTTCATGTTATACTGTACACTCGTGTCCAGACAAATCTTTCAATTTGTTGCTTTGCAGTAAAGTATGTTTTAAGTAAAGTGAAAGATTTTTCTGGACATGAGTGTACAATTTTTATATAATGAAAACTTTATATAAATTTTTACCAAAGGAAAGTTTATTATTTTTGAGTATCTCACTTTCCCAGAAAGAGGCAGATTTTTTAAATTTGTTT